>AMCV02000004.1:42390-76990 GCA_000350065.2 Colletotrichum orbiculare MAFF 240422
TATATATATATATATGTATATATATCATTTTGAGGATATATAAAGGTTATCATTTACCTAATAGGCTAATCCTAGAAGTTAAGAATCTTAATTATATAAATATAATAAGGAATAAACTTAATAAAATTGAATTAATATTAAGTATTAAAAGGATTGTTCTTATAGAACTCAGGTAAGTTATATATTATGATATATATAATAGCTTAGTATGAGTTAGAATTAATATAATATAAGTTACTATAAAGTATATTTTATGAAGTATGATATATATAATTATTCCAAGTTATAATCTTATTCAATATTCAACTAATACTTTAAGTCTTATATAATATGACTACTAAGAGCTATAATATAAATAACTCATATAAAATTATATGTTTTCTATACTTTACTTTTTATATAATTTATTTTATATGTAGTATAAACTTGTAATGATTTAAATATATCGAAATATATAAATAGATAATATGTAGGTATTATATATAAGTATCATATAGTATAAGATATATAAGATTATTCATTATATACTATATAATATACTTTGGATCACTATCCAGAATATATATTAATAATAGATACTTTAGATTTTAAGTATTAACTATAGTTTAGATAGTAAGTTACGAATGCTTAATATAATATATGTCTAATAATATTGAGATATAATATACCTTGTACGTAATATAATTTATATATTTGGTCACTTTTGCTCTATACTTAGAATGGTATCTAAGCTCTTCACTCTATATATAGATTTAAATATAAGTTTTACCCGATAATAGCATTCGTGCCAATACTAGCTTATAACTATATAATTTGCATATAATAAGCTTTATTTTTATTTTATTCTATTATTATATAATAATACGATTTTTATTATATTCTAAATACTAGGAATAAGTCTTTAATAGTTTACTATTACCTTAAGCTCTGCACCTTATCATCGAATATATTATTATTTAAATACTACTATCATTATTCTATATATACTTTAAGATCTAAAGTACTTTCAAATATATAATATATTCATATAAGTAATATTAATTAGATTATAACTTTAGATTATAGCGACTCTTTTAATCTTAGTGATTCTTCTTCTTAGTAAAGCGACTAAATTATAGATTTATCTCAAGTTTCTATTAATAGCAATTCAGATTTCTTCATATATACTTATACTATAGAAAAGTAATAGAATTAGTTTATAATATAAGAAGCTATAATAAGAGAATTACAATTAAAGCTAAGAGATCTTAATACTCTAACACTGAATTTTATTGTATTATATAATATAAATTGATAGTTACTTAAGGAATAAAAGAACTGAATCTTAATGAGATTAGATATAGTTATATTTATCGTCTTATTACATTCTTTAGTTTATTATTAAAACTTAATATCTATATAATATTAATTAATGAACATAGTTTCTAGTATATGAGCATAGAAACATAACCTCTGAGTTAAGCTTATATCGATTATTATATAATTAATATATCTAGTAGAAAGGAAATAATGATTTTAGCTTTTTAAATAAGAGTATTATAAATAGAAAGAAGTAATAATTCTATTATAGACTTTGTATTATATTTCAATATGCTTTATGATATAGTTACTTTAATAGATCTTAGTAGTTTAATCTTATATTTAAAAGCCTTTCGCTTTATATAGACAATATTTAGTACTAAGCTAGGACTTATATTTCAACGTATCCTTTATTAACTATTATAATTATAGTTACTTTAAGTCTTCAAATTACGATATTTCTAACCTTAGGTTATCTTATCTAATAATACTATCTTAAGCCTTCCTAATTATTAGCTAATAATTATAATAGAGTTCGATATATATACTTTTTTAAAATAATATGATACTTAATAAGTTACTTCTAACATATATTTAAAATATTTAGAATTAGTACTAAATATTCTACTTTTAGGTATTAGATTCTTATTTATTCTTTTCATTTTATACTTCTTAACTTTACTTATAGTCTTATCTATTAGTATTGATTTAAAGTTAAATTTCATTATAATTATATTAAGAAGGCTAAAGAAGATAGTAAAATTACTTGTATATAATATTAGCTTATTTAGATTTTTATAAAAGTAGTTATAGTTTTTATATTTATTAATAGTTCTAATAAGATTAATATCTATATTGAAATTATAAGGGTTAAGTATAGTAATAGTAGTTAGGGGTAGTCTACATTTTTTCTATTATTATTGTTATTATTAATAGTAGTATTATTATAGAGATAGCTTTTAATATAAGTGTATTAAAGATACCTATTAATTTGTATTCTAAAATTAAAGAAAAGGCTAATCTGTAGTTCATTACTCTTTTTTATATATAAGGCTAGTATTATTAAAATATACTAGTAGTATTATTAGTAGCTAGCTAGTATAAGTTAATATTATAAGTATTACTATAATAAGCTTAATACCTTATAGCCACTACTAATACGTCAAGTAACAACCCACTATAGAAACTGTCATACAGCCTATACTAATAAGTTTATATATATAGTTATTATTCTATTACTTTATATTATTGATACATTTCTAGATTAAGGCTAGGTTTAGACTAAATACTATACTACTAGGTCTTTTTTACTACATTTGCCTATAGAGATTTTATACTAAGTGTTATATAAGGCTACCTACTTAGTAGGGGGCTAAATATATAATATACCAATCTCATATTTCAATGGGAAAGCTTAACTTAAAATAATAATATTATTAAGTATTCTTAATTATAATAGTTTAATATATTAATATCTATAATAGTATTATATTTAATACTAATTGAAATACTTTAATTATTAATCTTAGTAGTTGATTTAATAGTCTAGAAATTAGTATTATATATAATCTTGAATATTATATAGATAACTATAGATTCATTTCTATTGAACTAGATATTTAGATTTCTATAGGGAATGAAGCTTATTTGGGAGTAATAACTTATTATATTGATACTTTTATTAGGTTATATTATATTTAACGGGAAGGGCTAATAGCTCGCTCTCTACTACGACTATTAGTAGACATATTACCCCCTAAAGTATGACTTTAGCCTTCCTACCCCCCTACTAACTACTATAGCTAGCCCTTAGTTAATCTAAGGCTAAACTTCTTATGGTTATAGTAGTTAGTATACCCGCCCTATATTAACCTTTTTAATAATAAATAACTAATAACTCTTTCTATAATAACTTTATATCCTTATACCTTTACGCCTTTATAACTATATATAATTTAAATATCTCGAGATATTTAATTATTACTAACTATAGGTATTCTATTTAAACATTTATTACAACTTTAATATCTATAACCTTGATATCCTTATTATAAACTAAGCCTTACTTACCTCTAAGATAAGATTTTACACTACTAATATAAAAATTCTCTATTATTAATATAAACTAACTTATAATCTCTATATAAGTATAGTAGGACTCAGCCTACTCTTATTAGCGAATAATCTTAATATATTAAGTACGGCTAATATAAAAGTAATACTTATATAGATATAAATACTTCTAGTATAGTTAGATAGCTTTTAAAACTTCTATAATTATATTACTATAATACTCTAAAGTATCTAGTAATTAGTATTATAATAGTATATTAATATTAGGGTATTATCTAATTAATACTTAGTCTCTAATATTATTAAATTAATATAATAAGTTATAAGTTAACTAGATAATATTCTTTTAAATATTTATAAGTTATTTATTAATTATAATATTTAAGATGATTTTATTAAAACTTATTCTAATAAAGTAATAGTCTTAATTATAATAGTTATAATTAGATATTTCTATACTTATTTTATAGTAGTCTTTTTATAAGTAGCTATATAGATTTTGAGGAGATTCTAGTTTTATTATAAAGGATATAGAAGAGTAATAGATTATAGAATACCTAGTTCTTATAGGTATTCTATTTTATTCTATCTTTAAGAAGTTTATAAAAGTTCTTAATCCTATAACTTTAGTAGTTACTTTTAGCTATATATATTAAGCTCTAGCTTTAATAAGATTCGTTTTATATAGATTACTACTATAAAGTCTTCTACTACTATAGGGTTAAATATTAGAACTAGAGGCATAATTATCTATAATAATAAGTAGATTTATTACTATTTTAACTAGTTGTTAGTTAGTATTAGCATAAATACTATTATTAAGTAAAATTTATAGTTAAATCTATATATAGGGTGTAGAGCTTAGATACCATTCTAGGTATAGAGTAAAAGTAACTAAATATTATATTCAACTAAGTAAGAAAGCCCTTAGAGTCTTAATCTGTTCATAATACGTTTAAAATATTATAATAGATTATAAGGCTACTTAACTTTATTTATATCTAAATTATAAATACTTTAGTAAGGTTCATATAGGTAAATATATTGATAAAGTATTTTGATTTAATATTATATAGAAATAGAAATTAAGATTATAGAGAATTATTAGATATATATAAAGTTTATAATATTAGACTATACTTATCATTTTATATAATATACTTAACTAACCTAATATTACTATAATATTACTCGTATGAATAGCTCTAATTATAATAGTTTTCTGAATAGGTTTTATTGAGTTATAATAATAATATAGAGACTGATACTTTATATATTATTGACGATATAATATATATTTGAATTATAGTAGTTAAGGGTATTATAAATAAACTTACTAATATTATAGTAGAAGTTAGCGATTTAGTTAAGTTCAAAGTTACTATTATAATTAATAATTACACTACATTAATAGATAGATAATTTATTAAAGAAAAGAAAAGAGGAATTGAGACATAGGTAAATAAACCTTTAATGTTCTAAGTCTTTCAATTAATATACTATGAAATACTAATAAAATAGATAGTTAGAGTTAAACTATAAAGAGAATAGTAATTCCTGTTAGAAAGAAGAATATATTATATAAACAGTTTACATTTACTATAGATTATACACAACAGAAAACGGAGTTTTCTGTTAATCATTACTAAACTAAGATTCTACTATATGAATATCAAAAACAAGTTATTGTTATATAAATTCAAGTATTCCTTTAGTGAATAATTAGTCTATCATTATACGTACTAAGACTAAATAGGATTTGGTATATTTAATACTAAGTATAACCATAAAATCAGAGCTAGCTTTAGATATTTTATAAATCTCAACTAAACATAATATATATAAAGCTATTAATCCTTCTAAAACTAGTTAGGTTTAATTGAAATGTTTAAGAGATATATTAAAGATTCTCTATAATTCTACCATTTATATATAAAGCTATTTATATATTACTATTAGTAGTATTCTCATTCTTATTAATAAGATATAGTATAATTTGTTTAATAAATTTACTTTATATATTAAGCTAGTAGATAAAGTTTATAAGATAAGTCAATAAATACTTTATACTATTGTTTAGATATAATATTTATAAGATTGAATCAGAATTCATTTAGTATTTTATGAAAGTAATTAAATACTTAATCATTATTTAGTTTTACTATTATCTTTAATTTGAATAGATCTTATAATACTATTGAAATACCTCTCTCATTGTATTAATAGTATTAATTATAATCCTAAGTATAAATCCTATTCTTTTAGTTTTATACCAGACCTAAGATTTGAGTTTCCAAGTTTATTAGATAATAGATTTAAAGATTGTTTTCCTATTCTGATTATAAATATAATGAGAAATAACTTGGAATAAGAATGTAAAACGTAAGCAGTTAGTAAAAAGAAGTTATTAATATAAATAGGATATCAGATTTAATATATTAAGTACATATTAATAGTTTTACCAGAATATGTTAGTACTAAATCTTTTAATACCTAACAAAAGAAAATTATTCTTAGAATTTATTGAAGCTTATATGTTTTGAGAAAGTATTACTCTTACTATTCATACTAAGAATAAAGAGGAAATCAAGAAATAATACTGTATTTATAATACATTTTACGACAAATCCTAATAAGTCTAGGGTTTAATTTAAAGAGTCTTAATTTGTTTAAACTAAGTGAAAAGAAGAGGTTATTAGTAATTTATTTTGTATTTCGAGTAAATAAAAAATGAAAACTTTTCATAAGATAAATTAAATACTTACTTTGAAATACTATTATAAGATGGTAAAGTTAGTTGAAAGTATTAATACGAATATAACTTGAATTAATATAATAATAGATATAGGTTACTCAATAGTAGAAAGAAAATGAAGTTAGATTCCCTATTTGAAGTTTTATAACTAGAAACTATTCATCTATTCTATTTATAATAGTCGTTAGGGAATCTAGGTTTAATTAACGTGGTAATATTATTCTTCAAGAAATTTTAATTGTAGATTTATATCAACTTTATAATTGAGTTACGATTCATTATTAAAGAAAGATTTATAGTACTAATAACTATTACTAATAAGCTATTTAAATATGTCTAACTAGAAAGTGTAACATTTTTAATAACTAAAACTTATATAGAGAACTTCAAAATATCTGATAGCAAGTCTATTCCCCCATATTAATTATTATTAATTATAGCTTAGACTGAATTAGTGCCTTTTAATTAATATCAAACTAATCTGTAAGAATGTAGTAATTACTATTAATATTATTCTGTCTCTAGATAAATAATGAAATAGAAAGAATGATACTTAGAATTTCGATATTCTTATAAACATATATTATCTTCTTATAATTAGACTAGCTAATTTGTATTTCTATATAATAATTAATACTAAATAATAGAGACTCTTCAATTCCTAAGAAGATCTAAATAGACTTCTGAATATATTTAATTTTATTATTATTCTTTATTCTTTAGTAGAAGAGTAGACTGTATATTTCATTTAAGATAAGTCTGAGTATTACTCTTCTATTTCAAGGACAAAAGAATTATAGTTTAAATAGTAATGATATGTTTATAATAATACGATAAAATAGATCTTAATAGAAGATAATAAGTAGCTAAGGAATTCTACTTGAGAAATAAAGTATAATTACTATTATATTCTATTAAGATAAATTATCTAACTAGGAGGTTTAAGTAGGTACCTTTTATCAAAGTCTTGAATTTATGAAACACTATATTACATATCTTTATAGGTATTTACTTGATATTTGATATTAACTTTATTAAATAAGTAGAAGATAGCTTATTAATATCCTAATGAGATATAGATATTTATCTTAATCTTATCTTAATTCCTAATAGGGAAAATAGTAAAACTTAAGAAGGATATAAAATAAAAGAAATAGTAATAGTAAGAAATACCCCAAAGTAAGATTATAACTTTAATGTATTAATTAAACATAAAGATCATAATATTTTAATATAAGAATAATCTTTCGAACGTCTTATATATAGTAAAGCAATATAATAGTTTAAATTACAATAGAGAGATATTCAATAGACTAATAGACTAATATTAATTTATTAATAGCAAAAGACTATATAGGCAGTGAATTAGGCGGGGTAAAAGCTTTTAAAAGATATATATATTAAATATAAGACTTATTTATTAGATATAAAATAGATGAATCAAAGAAAAGAAATTAGTATTATCCTATTCTCTATTATATTCATAATAACCATCTTTTCTTTAATCTATATCTTATTTATCTTCTTCTTTATTACCAGGAATAGTAATAAGTAGTATTTCTTTATAAGTAAAGTATTATTAATATTAATAAGAAGGATTAATTACATAGTAGTAGTAGATAGGCAAGTTAGTATTAATAAGATTAAAGGTATTGTTTACTATTCATAAAGTATAATATAATTATCAGAATATATTATAATACTCTTTTATAGAATAAACAATTAAATAGAAGTTAGAAAGTGGGAAAGAAAGACTTATTATTGTATATATAATACTATTACGACCTATAATAATCTATTTAAGAGTATAAGTAAGAGTAGGTAAAAGAATACTTTCAATATAGAAAAAAGAAATAATACGTATTATGGTAATATAGGCAAGAACTATCTATTAATAATAATAGAAATATTCATTATAAGATCAAATTACAATAAAAATCCAGTATAAAAATAGTAAGATAGTATTCTTGAGTAATTCCTTCCCTATCATAAGTCTTAACTACAGAGATAATAATGAAACTACTAAAGGTAATTAGTTAGTTGATTTAATAGCTGGTAATATTTAACTTATAATTAACAGTAAAAGGATAAGGGTTTTATTCATATTTATTCTTTATTGCTAGATGTATATAATATAAGTTATTATAATTCGAACTCTAGGTTTAGGAGAGATTATTCTTATTATGTTTAATATAATAATCAAAATAGATAGAGATACTTATATTAAGAAGCTAGTTCTTCTTATTATTAGAACTATCTTCAATAATATAGTTATTATAAATATAAATAATAGACTAAGAAGAATTATAGTAATAAGAAAGATTATTATTAGGAGACTTAGATTTAATAGTAATAATAGTAGATATAATAATAGAAAGAATATAAATTAGAAAAATAGAAGTAAAAGAGTAGGAAAACAGTTGTATTATAGTATGTATAAAATAAGAAGTTATATCATTCTATAAAAAGAATAGTAAGACTATATGAAGAGGAAGGAAGAAGATTTCTTAAACATTAATAGAGAGAGGAATACAGTATAAGATTACTTAGAGAAAATATAATATAACCTTTCTTATTAATAAGGTTATTTAATATTAGTAATATTTAGAAAAAATTTAAAATAGATTTTTCTAATCAATTAGGCTACCTAAAGTAGCTAGAAATTACTAGTATATTACTAAGGCTATTAATAATAATTATTACTATAGTAATAGAATAGAGTAGTAGTAAAAAGTATATTATAGACTTAAGTCTTAACACTTATATAAGATATTACTATTAAAGCTTTATATAACTACTATTTCTATAGTCTAGTAAAGAGCTTTTACTTTATATATAAGTTCTTTGAGTTTATTATAATTCTGTTAGGGTAGTATAATAGTATCTCTTATGACTAGTTCCTAATATAATTGATATAAGTAATCAAATTAAACTTATCTAATCAATTAAATCTTTAATCATATAAATAAGATACTTTAATATCGATTCTATTTTGTAAAGGAAAGACTAATTATATAGACTATCAATTTCTATAATTCTTCCAATATAATAAATAATTATTACTCTTAAAATGTAGTCTTAGTATAATAGAATATTATACTCAGCTTGCTATATCTAATAGTATTATAAGTCATGGCTACAAGCCTTTTTTATTATATAAGTAATATATATATAGGCTATAAGTCTATATCTATACTATTCATCTTATAAATAGTAGCAGGAGATATATAATTTACACGTTACTTTACCCTTTAGATTTTAAGATGTTACTTTTACAATCAAAATACTTTTTATACTATAGATCTGTATATATAGTATTCTTAATTAATATACACTTTTAGATTTATCTACTTATACTTCTATTATTATAGGGCTAGGTATAGAGGAAGCCATCAATTTACGTATTTGAATTATTCTAGCTTAAGTAGCTAATTTCTATTTTAATAATACTTAAAGGTAAATTCACATCTTTACTATTTCTCATCAGTTCAAATAATAAGGTACTCTAATATTAATTTAAAAAGATTAAAGTCAGAAAATATAACATAATATTATTATCTTGACTGGCTAAATGATACTAAGAATCTTCAAGACTCATAAATAGAGGCTTTTCAAATATCAAATAGCTATAATAAGTTCTTTTATAGACTTAATACTAATAGATAGTAGGTAATTATAGCTATATTTTAACTATAGATTAATAAGAATGTAGAAGACACTAAGAAAGAATATTAGAAACCTAAAAGATGTATTTTCTACTTATATAGTAAAATTAAGCTTTGAGATTTGAGTTAGAATAGGTATTTTTAACTTATAATAATATTTCTAAGAATAGGGAAGACTTTTATCTTACTATGATAGAAGACTTTAAAGAAGTCTTATGAGACTAAGAAGTCCTATAAGACTACTTTACTAGCCTTTTTTAAGAAATAATGAACCGGGTTAAGAAGAAGATAAATTAATGAAGAAATAAGATATTTATCAATAAACATAGAAGACATATATAGATATAATGAAATATATTATTACTAGATAATAAGTTATAATTAGAATAGCGAAGAGATTGAAATATAGGAGAAATAGGTCTCATCTTGAAGTAGATTAGAATAAGAGAAGACTAAATCGATTTTAAGATTTATTTCTATATTGAAATATAGGTTAAATATTCTAAGAAGTATAAAAAGAAAAGTAGTAAAGAAACAGGTATTAATTAAAGAAGCCGTCTTTATATATATTACTAGAAAGGTTTACTTTATTATTTAGTTTATATTACAATTCTTGAATTTATTGAAGGTTATATGCCTCTTCCAAATCCTTTAAGGAAAGCTATATTGAATAGTCAGCTCTTATCTTATAAACCTTTCAATATTAAAGCTAAAAGGGTATTTAAATAGAAGAAACCTTTGGTAATAATAATAAAGTTAATTAGTATAATAGCTAATGAATAGAAAGAGTATAAGCCTATTTATCATAATTACTCTATTAAGAATTATAATAAACTTTTAATATTAATATTAACTTACTAGTAGCACCTACTACTACTTATTAATAATTACTAGCCATTAATAACTAATACAAGAAGTCCCTAGCTAGTAGTAATTACTACTATATTTATATAACGAGTAGAGTATTACGTTAATACAAATATATCTAATACAAATATAAGTAAATATATTTGTAATATACTACATATAATAGCTATTACATATATTTATATTTCTAACATTTAAAAGTTCAATATATTATAAATATATTATGTATCAAATAATTATATCTTTTAAAATATAAAATACTAAATTAAAGCTTTTAATATTAGTTGTATTATTATTATTTTGATAAATAAGGTTAATTCTAATATTAATAAAACTATTACACGTAACAAACGAAAGTTGTATTAGAATAGAGAAATCAAAGTAAAGGAATTATTAACAAGGAATAGTTTTAAAATATATAATTTAGGAAATATAAAATATTTTATATTTTATATCAATATTCATATTATATATGGAATGAAAGAGATCTATTGACTTAATAGCTTAATTCAATCTTTTCAAACATTATTATAGATATAATATATTATAAATATTATTTAGTTATTTCTGCTTTATACCTAGAATAATATTTAAGCTCTTTACCCTATGAATGTATTTAACTATAAATTGTACCTAATAATACTATTCATATTAATACCAATTTATGACTAGTTAAAAGAGTAATAGAACTACTTGTTATTATAGATAATCTTAGCCCTAGGTTTAATATTTCATCTTATAATAATAGAAAGCCGCATAGTAATAATTAGAGAAAGTCTTATCTAAACTAGAGTTTAGTATATATAGCTAAACGTAACTATTAAGATTATAAAGTTCAGAACTTCTATAAACTTCTTGGAATAGAATTAACTATAATATTTATAAGAGTTAGGTATTTTATAAGTTATGACTTTTTCATATTCTGATAATAGAAATTAATATCACTTTAAAATCTCTAGAGTCTCTTACAAAAAGACTTATATAAAATAAGTATACAGAATTCTAGTTATCATTTTCATAACTTAAACTAGTATTTTATTAAAATAGGCTTTAATATAAATATCCCAAGTATTATAATTTAATTACGAGTTATATATATCAAGAAGACTATTATCTAGTTAACCTATAATTTACTTTATTAAACTGATAATATTGAGGATGAGGTATTAATTAGATAATAGTTAATATTAATATATTATTATTATACTAGGCACTAGATATTTTCAAGTCCTATAATAATATAATTATAGAGGTTTTGGTGCGATTTAATTATATTTAAGAATATTTATATTTATATAAGTATTATTAATATATTAGTTGTATTTAATATATTAAGACTATTTAATGATAAGAGTAAGTTAAGTTCTATTATATTCATATAGAGATTATAAATCAATTTATATTAATAGTAGAGAATCTTAATATTATTAGTATAAAGTTGTATGTTTGAATTAAATAGGGTTTTGGTTAGAGAATGTTAAGGTTATGGATATTAAGGTTATAATAAATATTCAAATAGGGTATTTATAGTTGGCAGTAATTAGATGTTTCGAGATATTAAAATTATATATAGTTATAAGGGTATAAGAGTATAAAAGTATAAAGGTATAAAGGTATAAAGTTATTATAGAAAGAGGTATTAGTTATTTATTATTTAAAAAGGTTAATATGGAATAGGTATATTAGTTATAGTTATAAGGGGTTTAGTTTTAAATTAGCTAGGAGCTAGTTATAGTAATTAGTAGGGAGGTAAGAGGGTTGAAATTATACTTTAGGGGTAATATGTCTACTAATAGTTATAGTAGAGAGTGAGCGATTAGCTTTTCCCTATTATGAGTATTATAAAATTAATGATATATACCTATAATATAGTATAAATACAAAAGCCTTTGGACTATTATTCTATAGATATAAGTAGATATATTAGGTATAGGTCCTAGTATATTATAACTGAAAATAATATATTTATATTCGTAATATAGAATACATAATATGATATATATGGAATATAATATATATTATTCCGAAATACTTTCATAACTAGTAAGATTAACTCTGATTATTTACTACAGAATTTAAATTCACTACTCTTGATATAGAATAACGAAACCTAGCTAGATTATAGACTATAATATTGAGTAGAATACTTTATTATAACATATTTATTAAACTTCTAGCTATTTAGCTATTACTTATATTTATTCCAATTAATGATTTGAATTAAATAAAGAGCTTGAGTATTTTTTATTACACTTATAATTCTATATTCTCTATTCATTACAAAAAGTTAGTTATTGAAGTTAAGGTTATATTATATTTATTAATTATATTCTAAATTAATGAGATTATAATATTAGAATATCTAATAAATAATCTACTGAGTAGCCTAAGTATACTAGAGCTAAAACCTCTATATAATATAAAATTAGCTTTGCTGAGAATAAGCTCTATTTAGATATTAATACTATAAAGTTTCCTACTCCTTATAAAGCTCGAACGTCTTATTATTATTACTATTTATATCAATATTAGTACTATTTTCAGATACTATTCTGAATAACATATTCTTTAATAATTAAGGATAATTAATTTCCTTTAACCTTTTAGTAATTCCCTATCCTTAATTTACTAGATTATAATCCTAACTTCATATCAATTTCTTATTTCATATTATACTCTTATATAAGCTTATTATTAAAACTAATATCTATATTTCTATTGATATCTATTTAGATTATATTCAAAACTATACTATTGAATTCTAAGTCTTCCTTTATCCGTCTTAATAAAAAGCCTCTCTTAACTACTTCTATGAGACTTTATAGCTTATTTTGTTTATTTCTATTGTAATTAACTAATTGATTCTTTGTATGAATTATTTAGTTTGATATTAGATAAATCTATAAAGATTATATTGATTAGAGTAGTAGCCTTATTATTAGACTAGTAAAAAGAATAGTCTAATAGTAGAGGTCTAAACCTCCTAATATTTCAGATCTATTAAAACTTTTGAGAGCTTAATGCTGAGTTTTTCTAAGATGTTTAATAAATCAACTTCTATGTCTACTAAGACTTTATACGAATTAACTCTTAAGTCTACTAAGACTTCTATAAATTAGAATATTAGGTCTTCTAATATCTTTATAAATCGGAATCTTAGAGTATTTTGGGCTTTTGTGATAGAATGTTCTCTATAAGATTAAAACCATAAACTACTATAAATTGTATATATATTAATCTTTTTATTAACTATTAAGCTATATTATTATTAGTCTTATAATTAGTAATAGTTTACTAGAGCTACATTCCAAATATCGCAATTCTACTTAGAGATTCAAATTGATTCTATATTAAATGACTACTTTATTTTCTTTAGTTATTATCTACGAATATTAGTAATTCTAAGTTGTATTCTATCTCTATATTAAAAGGGACTTAGAATTCTAATTTCTAGCTAATTTGTATAAGAGCTTTACAATTGGAATAGAGTATTTACCATATCAAAAACCACTTTAAAAGTAATAAACATTAATGATTATACTTCTCTAACTACTAAACAATTATGTTTTGAAATATTATAATGGAGAATCTTACAACAAATGAAAAAGATAGCCTTTAAAGCTTTCATATTAAAGCTTATATATATCTGGAAGGTCTTTTTACTATATCTCTATAAAAATATAATATTCTACTCCTAATTATTTTAGTTACTCTTACTCTATACCTAGAATAGTATCCTAGCTCTTTATCTAACATATATATTTAAGTATAGATTCTACCTAATATTAGTATTAATACTAATACTAGCTTATAGCTAGTTAAAATAATAATATAAGTACTTATTATTAGGAAATATCCAAATCTCTAGTTCTAGTATTTAATTCAATAGTAATAGAAAGCCTTATAGGAATAATTAGGGAAAGCCTTTATAGAGATGAAGCTTAATATATATAGCTAAAGGTTAGTATTCAAGTTATAAATTTGAGGACTCCTTTAGATTTCTTAAACATAGAATAATATGAAATATCTCTTAGAGCCAAATACTGTATAATTTATAAATTCTCTATATTTCGTATAGTAAACCCAAAGTCCTGTTAAAGTCTATATAGCTATTTATAGTTAAAAAAAGATGATAAATATAATAATATTTACTTACTATTTCTATAATTAAGGCTATTGTTTTACTAGATTAAGTTTTAATTAAACCTATTTCAAACGCTATAGTCTAGAGGTAGCTTATAAATATTTCAAAAGTAATTATCCAGTTAGTATATTAAAGAAACAGTTTTAGGAATTAGGTATTAATTAGCTAATATTTTAATACTAATATATTACTACAATACTAAGTACTAGATATTTTGGAATTTCATAATAATATAAGTAAAAGGATTTTTAATACTATCAAACTATATTAGAAATAGTTATATCTATATAAATATTATTCATATATTAGCTATACTTAATATATTAAGGCTTTGTATTAACAAGAGAAAGCTGACTCTTATTATACTTATACAGAGATTATAAGCTAGCTTATATTAGTAGTAGAGAACCTTTATATTAAAAGGATAAAGTCTTATTTTAGGTATAGATAGAATATTACAATAGAACAAATATATTTAATACAACTACAAATATATACATTTATAATATATTATATATAATGGGTAATATTTATATTGATATTTGTAACACTTAAAATTCTAGTATATCATAAATGGAAATATGTAGTATGCTTATATTATTTATAATATAAGATACTAAATTAAGGTTTTGAACATTGATGATACTATTATTACTATAAATAGAATACGTTCTAGGAATAATAAAGCCATTATAATTAAGAAAAGAAACTTATATTAAAATAGAGAGATCTAATTTTAAAATATTATTCAAATAGAATAGTTTTAGAATATATAATTTAAGAAATGTAAGATACTATATATTTTTGTATCAAAATTAATACTATCTAGAAAAACAAAGAGATTTACTAAGTAAATAGTTTAATTTAATCTTTTTGAATATTGTTATAGATATAATATATTATGAATATTATAAATATAATTATATATATTTGTAGTATAATATAGATACAAAATTGTTTAGACTACTCTACTATAAATAGAAGTATATATTCAAAGTAAAAGTGCTTATATTATATATATATTATAAGATTGGGAGAGATATACCTCGAGTACGTATCTTATGGGATGATATTAATATATCCCTACTAGGTATCTAATACCTCTATAGCCTCCTGAGCGATTTAGATTTAATAAGAATAGTACGATTAATTCGACAATTAAGAGTCTCATATACTCTAGGCTATAGGTTTAAACTCTATTATTATATTAAGTGAAAATAAATATAGCGATATTCTATAAAGAAACGTAAAATATTCTATATATAGGCTTAAGTCTACTAATTATAGTATTCTAGATCTGATAGATTCTGCTAGTTTTAAAGGGGTATATTAGATTAAAGTATTAAGATACTTAAGCCTATAAATAGTTATATTAGTAATATGTATTGTGTAGGCCTATATTCCTTTGGCTATATAGTCGATTTGACATGTATATATAATATATTTATATTTATAATATATAGTATATAATATAATATGTACTCATAATATTATATATATTATTTCGAAATATTCTCAGCGTAGATAAAGCTTAGTCTATAATAAGGATATTCAAGTTAGAAATATCAAAGTTATAATGAATATTTCAATAGAGTACTTCTCTATTCCTAATTAATAAATATACATCATAGTATTCTTTAGTATTAGTTAGTCTTGTTAAGCCTTATAGTAATTTCCTAGAACTTTTATAATTAGTTATATTTAATTATAGGTAATACTATAATAGGCTGAAAACTATAATATACTTAGAATAATATAGACAATAATTAAAGATATATTAAAACTAATCTTATATTAATTATATATATAATTTATTTCAAGCCTTTTCTTAAGACGATAGTAATTTATCGGTATATATAATATTCTATACTAAGAAGTTCTTATTTCATTTTAGGATTTATATATGATTACATTAATAGAAACTATTATATATATAGTAAGGTAAGTGATTGATTCTTAAAATATATCTTAAAGGAAAAAGATATTTTGTCCAATAGGTGGAAGTTAAATACTAATTTCGGGATATATTCTATATTAATATATTATATTTTCTCTATAGGTTAAACAGTTATTAATAGTATAAAGAATAATCTTAAAGCCCTTCTAAGAGGTAATTAATATTTAGTTACTTTTACTCTATACTTAGAATAGTATCTAAGCTCTTTACCTTATATATAGATTTAACTATAAGTCTTACCTAATAATAGTATTTATACTAATATTAGTTTATAACTAGTTAAAATAGTAATACGATTACCTATAATTATAGATAATTATACTTCTAGTTCTAATATTTAATCCTATAGTAATAGAAGACTTAACAATAATAGTTTATATAGAGAAAGCCTTAATAAAGCTAAGGCTTAATATATAGAGCTTAAAGTGAATATTAAAGTTCTAAAGATGAGAACTTTATATACTTCGCAAAGATAGAATAAAATAGAATACTAAAAACTATGTATTTTGAAATCTATTACCTTTCCATATTTTATATACTAAAACTAAAATCTCCTTAAAATCTATATAGCTATTTATAAAAAGAACACAATAGAATAAGTATAGAAATATCCAATTATAATTATTATAACTAAGATTATTATTTTATTATAATAGGTTTTAATAAGGTTATCTTAAATACTACAATTATTCAATAGTTTATACCTATTTATAAAGAATATTATCTAGTTAACTTATTACTTACTATACTAAACTATTAATATTAGACACTAAGTATTAATCAAGTAGTACTTTAATAGTAATATATTATTATAATACTAGTTATTAGATACTTTAGAATATTATAGAAAAATAGTTATAGAAGTTTTACAAACTATCTAATTATATTAGAAGTATCTAAATCTATATAAGTATTATTTATATATTAGCTATATCTAATATATTAAGATTATCTACTAATAAGAGTAAGCTGAGTCTTATTATATTTACATAAAAATTGTAAGTTAACTCATATTAATAGTATAGAAATTTTATATCAATAATATAAAGTCTTATTATAAAAATAGATAAAGCTTAGTCTAAAGGTTATCAAAATTATAGATATTAAAGTAATAAATATTTGAATAAAGTATTTATAGTTAGTAGTAATTAAATATCTTGAGATATTCGAAATATATATCGCTATAAAGGCGTGAAGGCATAAAGGTGTGAAATTATTATAGAAGGAATTATTAGTTATTTATTATTAAAAAGGTTAATATAGAGTAGGTAAACTAACTATTTTAGCTATAAGGGGTTTAGTTTTAGATTAACTAGCAGCTAGCTATAATAGTTAGTAGGGGGGTAGGAAGGCTAAAGTTATACTTTAGGGGGTAATATATCTACTAATAGTCGTAATAGAAAGCGAGCTATCGGCCCCTAGAAGTAGAAAATATAGAAATACACTTATATAGTAGTAGGTATAGTATAACTTTGAAGGTAATACTACTACTTTCTCTAATCAATGTCTGTTATTATTCTATAAGTTATATTCTATTATTTTTAATAGAAGTAAAATTACTAGAACTTTCTAAAAGTAGATTATATATTATGGTATTATGAAAGAAAATACTTCCAATAATAAATATATTATTAGGAACTCTTATATTTGCTTTTACTTTTAAAGGCCATTTTCTGAATATTATTTCTTAAAATGTCTTCTATAACTTAGATATTACTAACTTCTCAATTCCTAGATACTTATAATATACTACTTTTAAGTAAATAATTAATCCTTCTATTATTCTTATGCCGCTAAAAGATAGAGTAGCTGTAAAATATTTTCACAAAGCTTCCCTAGCTATGATATTTAAGATAATTAATATATTTAAATCTCGTAGCATTATAGTATTCTATATAATATTAATAATATTTCTTTTCTACTTTACTTTATTGATATTAATTACTTTAGTATTATATTTTAATAGTATCGATAATTAGTTTTACTCAAGTAAGAAAATGAAATTAATTATTTGAAAATAGTATTATTTATAGATATTCCTTCGTAAAAAGAAAGCAAGTATTTCTATATATTATATGAATACTATAATATAGACATCCTACTGCTACTTTAGATATCTAGCTATTATATATCTCTATAATATCATTAACAAAATAAAATATCTAGTTAAAGATTATATCTTTGAAATATTTAGGACATACTGATATTAGTATTAAACATATAGCCTAGTTTTGATATATCTTTATATTACCATTCATAGTAATAGTAACTTTCATTTTAAGATCATTATTCTTATAGGTTAACTATTTCTTATCTTATTACTTCATTATCCTACTAATATTATTCTCTTATAATAACTTATAAGATCACTCTTTATAATTTTAATCATAAGCTATAATGTATTTCTTAATCCCTTAGTAATTACTTCTAATCTCTAATAGCCCTCTATTATTAGAGACTTTAGATTTAAAATTACTTCTATAAATTGAATAAGAGAATTGCCGCTGATAAGACTACTAATAAGTCTCTTGCCAAATTTAAATTACTTATCTATTTTTCTATTAACTTTATATTACCTGCTTACTTCCCTATTACTTATAATGGTAATAATAATAGTAATAATAATAGTGATAATAGTAATAATAATAATAGTAATAATCATAGTAATAATAATGGTAATAATAATAGTAATAATAATAGTAATAATAATAGTAATAATAGTAATAATAATAGTAATAATAATAGTAATAATAATAGTAATAATAATAGTAATAATAATAGTCATAATAATAGTCATAATAATAGTAATAATAATAGTAGTAATAATAGTAATAATAATAGTAATAATAATAGTAATAATAATAGTAATAATAATAGTAATAATAATAGTAATAATAATAGTAATAATAATAGTAATAACAATAGTAATAATAATGATAAAAAGAAAGAGGCTATTCTTCCTAAGTATACTAAGACTTCCCTCTCTATTATATATTCTTTTAATCTTTTACTGAAGATATTATTTTTAGTAAAGCTATAGTCTTATATTAAGTATATATATCTATCAATTCTACTACTTATATTTCCCCTACCATTTCTAAAAAAGATATCTCTTACAAGTCCTTCTATCTTACTTCTATTACTAATTCTATTACTAAGGATATTCCCCTCAACCTTAAAGATATTTTTTGTGCTATAATATTCTGAATATATAGTAACTATCTTTCTCAACTATCTTAAAACTTAATTTAATATTTATAAAGATTCATAATATCTATCATTCTATTTATAGTAATCCTGCCTTTATCTACTATTATACTAAGGTTAAAATATGTATTCTATATTTCAAGTCTACCATTCCTTTATTCTAATACTTCTTAGATAAATAAAGCTACTACTATTATTTAGTATATCTTTGTTAACATCTATATTAATTTGAAAGTTAAGGATAACCTTATTATTTAGAGCTATTATATAGACTTCTTATTATTCTTTATAATCTTATAGCTAACATCTATTCTATAGAAGCATATTCTTAGTAAGATCTATACTACTTTCTACATAACTATATTAGAGTCGATTAAGGAAGGAGTTACTACTACTAAGGCTTATTCTACTAACTACTATAAGGCTAAGAAGTATAGTTCTAATATAAGCATATTGCTATTTCTGGTTCATTTAGCTTCTTCTATTAATATCATTCTTGTTTCTTTTATTCATAAAGAGACTTCTATTCTTTATAAGTAATATTATTTTTTCTCGGAATTCTAAACTTACTTAAAGATTATTCTTCTTTCAGTTTCACTATAAGATTAAAAAATACTTAAGTTACTAGTTATTATTCTTACGCTAGAATTTCTTCCTACTTTTAATCTTTTAATCATTTATTCTCTTTATATTGATTACTACCATTACATCTTGTAGGATTTAAAATAATCCTTTTACCTTTTAGGTATTATATTATCTTTTTCCTTAATATTACTCAATTTAATAAGTAACTGCCATAATTATAAAATTCTAATCTTAGACTTATTATATAAGCTGATTTGAAATATATACTACAATATTATGATTAGTCTTAATTTATCTATATTTTTCTTTATAAATATTAAGAATTATAATATTCTCTAGTAAGTATAGTGGTTTTTATATATACTATATATCATCTTCTTATTTAACATAAACTCCTTATAAATAATTTCTTTAATATATTTCTAATATACTACTAGTACATTCTTAACTTCTTACTTACTACCCTCTCTTTTATTTTATATTAGAAGTAACTAGTAATTATATGTAGTCTAGCCTGGTAATAGATTTTATATAGTATTATATAAGATGTCAATATTAAGTTAAGAATAAGTACTACTAGGTATATTCAATTCTATTATAGTAAATATAATAATACTTAGCATTCTATATTTATAGTATAATCAATCAAGCTTTTTGTATAAGTAAAGTAAGTAGTAGTTAGTTATATACAGCTATATCTTATTGCCTTTTCTAGCTTCTTGAAAATCTTCTATTAATCATTTACCAAGCTTTCTATTTTTTGTTAAATAAGTATTATAGTTACTTAAGGTATCTTCATCACTTTTATTAACCTATTAATTAAAATATTAGTATTCTATTTGTATAGATTTCCTATATCTCTATCTATAGTATAGACTTATTCAGAATTTATATAACATTTATATTTGAAGAAAAAAAGGGTCATTCCTATTATCAATACTATATAATTATGAAATGTAAACTATATTATTAGAATATAAAAGTTTCCGGTATTTTTAGTATAACTAATAATTGTATAGTAATATACCTCTATTTTCTAATTAGATTACTTAGTAGTCTTTTTAATCTATAGATAATATATAATACTCTAGTATTCTTTTATATTACTAAAATCATAAAGTATCTTTTAAAAGTAGCTAGCTTTACTATTCCCTTAATTACTAATAGGTATTCTTAAGACTTTATAAAATTGAAAAGAATAGTTTACAAACTATTCCATATTTCCTTCTATTTTTAATATTACTATAGACTTTAACATAATCAATTTATCTGATTAACTAAGAATTATCTGTATAAAACATATATTACTCCTAGTCAATATAAACTAGTTAATAATAAAGTCTATAATAAGGTTATTATGAGTTTTCTCTAAAATCAATAATAACTATAGACGTCTTCTCTTTATATCTTTCTTAACTATATTAATATCATAAGTATTATAGTTTTATATAAAATACTACATATTTTCTAAAGCGCCTAGCTAGTAATATTAACATAATATTACTTGAAGTATGGTATTCTTCTTAGAATAATGTACTAGAAAAAGACTAGAGACTTTTTGTATTATAGTTATATAAAGTATTGATTTAATACTATTAATTTATATTTCCTAATACTTATATAAGGTTTCTCTAAATATAGTATCTTAATATACTAAGAATGTATTCTATAGTCTAAGTTTCAATTTCAATAGTGATAGGGAATATATAATTCTAATTATCTATAATATAATAGACTTCTAAATATTATTTATCTTAAAATATGATATTATTATATAATATCTAGAAGGCTATATCATTATTAAAAGCTTATAATAATAAGATCTTAGAACCATTGAACTCTTATATTTATGATATTTATAATATAAGTATTTAATATAATTAGACTAAGTCTAATATAAGTTAAATTACTCTAGTTTATTCTCTCTTATTCTCTTAATTAATCAGGATATTTTCCTTATATCTTGATAGTATATCTAGTAGAGTAGCTAAATAGCCTAGTTAATACTTATTTTAACTTAGTAGTAGGCTTATTATTTAGCCTGTTTACTCTAATGCTTATTTCTCTTCCGTCTTTTTATAAAAGACTTAAGGTTTCTATAGTTTATTAAAACCTAGAGTCTATCATAATACTTCAATCTGATATTCTAAATATTAAGGTAAAATATTAATACTAAAAATCTTTTATTATAAGTTATATAATTATATTATGCTAGAAATAACTTCTGTACACAAAGAGTAATTAACTAGTAGTATCTCTATATACCTTTTTATACAAAGATATTTCCAGATATAAACTCTAAATAATCTATCTTACTAATAACCATAAAGTCTAAATTAAAATATTAGATTACTAAAGCTATTATAAATAATTCTTTTAGATAGTAAATATACCTTTTTCTCCCTCCGTAGTATAATATTATATCTTTCGTTATTAAAGTGTTTACAGGCTTTAAGAAAGCTATATAGTAATTTATAAATATATAGTAATAAACACTAAATTCTAGGAGACACTCTACTATTTTTGATTTCTTTTAGGGTGGGTTATTTATCTATGATTCTTGTTCTTTTGATATTATCAATCATCCTCTCTTTAGCCTTAACTATAAGTCTAATTTATTTTCATATTTTAATAGAAAGAATATATCCAATTGAATTGAAATTCAGCCTAGTTATAGATAAACTTAAAAGGCTTGTTGAATTTCCTTTTTATAATTGCTATAAAACCTTATAATATCAAGATAAGTAGTATATATATATAATATAGGAAGGTTATTATAGAATTCTTAGGAAATACTATAAATATAATATTAAAATACTAGTAAGATTTCTATAAATCTTAATAGATATATAAGCTATTGAAAAAGGCTATATTATGTATAAAAAGTAGCCTTTTCTTAAGATTTCTTCATAATTCTAATCTTACAAATTACGATGATAATATCTAATTTTAAATATTATATAGTGAAACTTACTTATTAAAGAGAGTCTAATATAATCAATAGAAAGTAATAGACTTTCTTGGTAATAATATTGAATACTTTGTAGTTATAGTAGAAACATAATACATTTATAGATTTCTCAATAAAGAGAATTAAGATATTTATAGATAACTTACTTATCTATCTAAATTCCCTATTCAAAAGGTCTTCAAATATCTTCTATAAAACTAATCGTCTTTCCTAAGATATATTATAAAGTAATCTCTATAACAAAAGCTATTTTTAATGATAATCTTCTCTTTTATATGGATTTATAAATTTATACTTAAGTAGATAAGTAATATAAAATATACTTCATTTTTGTAAACGAAATTCTTAAATATCTGATATATTTAATATAATAGTATTACTTAGTTATTTATTTTATTTTGTATTTAATGTATTTTCTTTATATTTATTTGACTAGTGGTCTTTATAATTTCCCTTATTATAAGATATATATAATATATCTATCTATACATTTTAGAGCTTTTTAGTAAATTATTATACAGGAAATAATTATTCATATTTCTATTATTAAAACCTCTTGAATTAGAAAGCCTTTTTCTTATCCTACTAGGGATATATATATCCTATTTCTATTACAATAAATATAGTATTTCTAAGTATTGAAAATAATAATATTATATTCTACTTATAGTTTACCTAAGAAGATATTAATATTAGACTTATTAATAGTATATATATAGGCTTTCTTGACATAACTACCAAGTTTAATATTAAACACTATAATACTTTCTATTAATATTTATATTACTTTATCTATAGAACTTCTAAATTGCTTAGGTATTCGATTTATATATTTTAGATAGAATTAGTAGACTAAATGATAATTAATTATAGTATAAGTATGAAAGTTACTATTCATATGATTATTACTACTTATATTAACTATAATACTATTTTCAGAGACTATTCTAAATAACTTAGTCTTTAAAAATTCAGAAGTAACTAATCACTCTTAACTTTTGACCGCTAGTTTATTACTAGTTTAACAATATTAAATACTAGCCAACTAGCTATATTAATTAATACCTTCTCATAGTTACTAGTTATTTATAACTATTAATAAGAGCTGGTAACTAATAGTAATTAATATATTTAGTCTATATATCTAGGGAAATAACTAATTCTAATTACCTGCTATAGAATTCAAACTAACTATTCCTACTACATGATAGTAAACTGTGGCTAGATATCAGATTACTATATTTAATAGGAAGCAAAATAATCTTTTTTAAATAAATTTAATTTTAATAATACATTCCTCTATAGACTTATAAATATTATATTATATTCTAAAATTATCAAGTTTTATATCTTATTTTTATTTCTAAACTTTATTATAAGTAGAAAGAAATTACTAATTCCTGAAAAATAAAATAGATAGATAAAAAAGATTATAATACATAAGTCCCAGTCGATTTACTGAGAAGAATACTGAACATCTGGTATGTGTAGAAATTCAGCGCCCTATATACTTTACCGCCCCACAATCTTTACCGCACTTCTGTGATGCTAAGAAAGCAGCATCGCCCGTACGTTGCTTACTCAACTAGAGCCTTAGCTCTCTCAATACCTGATCCGCCATGTTCTTGTACTGCCAAGTATTACCCACCAATCTCTTGAACTGAACCCCGTGCAGCGATAGCAGGGGAACCTTGACGATGAAGATTTCAAACTCCAGGACCATGCTTCCGCCGAGGTCACTCTGCACATGAGTGCTCGTCTCTCCAGGTACTCTCCTGGACGAGCCTCCTGCCTCCTGGGACACGCTATCAACAGAGATGTCCGAGTTTGAATAGCTGTCCGTCCCGCCTCGGCCCGCTCCTCGGGGGGTCAGTGGACCTCGGTCCGCATCACGCGCGTCGTCCCGCTCTCTGTCGGTACCGGTCCTAATTGCACCGAAGCTGAACCGCCTCCTGTAGCCGGGGGCTACTTGCCCAGGACTACC
The DNA here is from genome assembly GCA_000350065.2 of Colletotrichum orbiculare MAFF 240422. NCBI lineage: Eukaryota > Fungi > Ascomycota > Sordariomycetes > Glomerellales > Glomerellaceae > Colletotrichum > Colletotrichum orbiculare. The sequence continues at coordinate 67,898 of AMCV02000004.1, forward strand.
AGGGGGATCTTGGACCTTCTTGAGGTCTATACTCGGTGTATGTTTGCACCTGAAACCCCCCTTGATTTCTGTGTAGTCCACACCAAGTCCCTTCAGCACGCGCTTGATATCTCCCCTGATTTCTGGTACCGTCTTTGTGGAAGTCGTTGACACGCTGAACAGTCCTTTGAGGAACACAGGTTTAGCTAAATCCGAGATGTCAAGCCGATCTGTTGATAGCCCGCTTTGGTCTCCCTGGTCTTGATAGCGATCCTGCTCTTGGTCTGCTTCCTCGGGGACGTTTGCCTCTCGAGCCTCTTCACGCCTCAGTCGGCGTCGCTGAATGCTCTCTCGTCGGGCATGACCAAGAGATTTGGCTCTCATCGAAGCAGAACGAGATTGCTGGCTTTCCCGCGTGTTAGGTGGGGCTCTCTCAGCAGTCCTCATCGATTGATCCGACCCACTCGTCGGCGGAGGCTCCTTTACAGCGTGTGTCGAGCTTCGTCGACGAAGGTCCGCTGAGTTGACGCTAGTGGAACGACCTAGGCCTTTCCGCCTTGACGATGCACCCTCAGAAGAGAGAGGGGGGCTAAGCAGGTCGCTGTGTTGAGGCTGGCTGCTGCCGGAACGCACGCCCGCCGCGGTAGGGTCTTCTCTTTCCCGCCTTCCTCGCCGTATACTGAAACTCTTCCTCGGCATTGGCCCGGGCGGCATCTGTGACGGAGAGTGAACTTGAACAACAGGGGGGTGTGTCCGATCCTTATCAAGTCGCTCTGGGTCTCTGCGCCTTCTGGTACTGAAGCGCCGCAGAATACCGGCGGCAGTGCTCTCCTTCTTCGGCAAGGGTTCGGGGGGTATCTCGGGAGGGTGGCCGGGTGGGAATGGAGTGTTTGTCGGCAACGTCGCAGCTTTGACCGACTCCGGTGCATCATCCTCGCCGTGAGTTCTGGCGCGGGGACGTGAACGGCCACCTGTGGCCCTTTCTCCTGGCATTTCGTAGGTTGCTGTGTTCGTGTGGGCTTCCTGAGGTGGTTTAATCTCCGGCATGGGGGTTTTGTCTTTGGCCACAGTTGGGGCGCCGAAGTTCCCCTCAACTCGGTCATGATCTTGCTTCTCTTTGACCAGATAATAAATTGAGACCAAGGGGCTGAAAGCGTTAAGAGGGTCGTTTCCAAGCTGGAGGGCCTCAGAGCTCGGAGCGGTAAGCGTATCACGACTGTTGCCAGAATTGCGTCTCTTATAAAAGTCGAATCCGAACCCGCGCTTTTTCTCCACATCCTTGGTCGGCTGGGGCAGTTCTTTCTCGCGCTGATAAAGTCGCAGAGCGCGTTGGTAGTCTTCCGACTCGATTGTTCTCGTTAACTGGGCTCGGATGGCCTCAGGTGACCCAAAGTTAAAGCCTGTCATGGCGTTGATGACGTCGGTGTCCAAGGGAAGAGCGAGAGGTTCGCGAGGAAGCAAATGGTTATCAGGTGGGCCGTTATACCCCTTGGTCATCCAGGGATGAGTCATGACCTCCAACATGGTGGCTCGTTGTTTGGGGTCGGTCACTAGCATCCGGGAGAGAATGTGCTTGCATTCTGCGCCGCAAGTTAGGTATGAGAAGCCGACCAAAGGGAAAGGGTCAGAGAGGGGTGCCTTACCGCTGGAAAGCCAGTTCGGATAATCCACCAGGCCCTTCTTGATTTTTGCATGCAGTGCTGGCATACTCTGGTCGTCGAATGGAACCTTGCCGCAAACCAAAACATACAGGACGATACCGAAACTCCAAACATCGACTTCAGGACCGGTGTACGCCCTCGCTTGAAGCAGCTCCGGCGCAGCGAAGTACAAGCTGCCACAAAATGTCTTCAAATGACCGCGAGGAGCGAAAAGGTTGCTGAGGCCAAAGTCGATGATTTTGATGTCTCCGGTCTTGCTGATGAGTATATTTTCAATCTTCAAATCGCGGTGGACAATGCTGTTACGGTGGCAGTAGTCGAGGGCGCTAGCGATCTGACGGCTGAATTTGCGCGCTTGCTTTTCCTTCAGCTTGCCATGGGATATGATATAGTCCAACATTTGACCCCCATTGACGTACTCGCAGAGCATGTACCAGTGGTAATTGGTACGTACTACATCTCGCATGCCGCAGATGTGAGGGTGGCTCAGGAGGGTGACGATTGCAGCCTCACGAGCGGTCCTGATCTCTTTGGATTGATCTGCCCTCTCTTTATCTGCTCGACTATGGTGTCCGTCTTCCGTTGACCCACGAGGAATGATTTTGCAAGCGACCTATGTTTCCAAAGACCATGAGCGTTAGCTCTTGATCGGCATAATCATCAAATCTATACGAATATAGATAGGAACGAAAGTAGCGTGGGTGCATTGGTAGGCTGGGAAAGAAATGTGAATGGAACGGGAACGGTTCGATGGCGGTGAGACAGTAGAGAGAGAGAGAGGAAAACAAACCTGTTCACCAGTATCCTCCTTGCGAGCTAACTTCACTTTTCCCATGCTACCAGCGCCTATGGTCTTTCCCAGAATCCATTTTCCGGATGGGGTGGGGATGGTAGTGCGTGACCTGCCATGCTTGGAAGCTGAAGACGCACCAGGGCTTCGTGGATCGGGCGCGGCATGAGTGACAGGAGCCGGACCAGCATTGTTGGCGACAGCAGTGTTGGCGGGCATGTCGTAAACGAGTTTTTGATGACGGTGACTGGGTCTAGTACTTGAGTGACGCTGAAAACGCAGGGCGTCTACGCGAGAGGATAAGAGTGGCAGATCTCTAGAGGTGGATCGCTTTGAATTCAAGGCTACGTTCGCTTTTCCGTTTTCATGTTGCTGGGGAAAGTCTTGGAGAAAGCGAAGAGACGCGGCAGCAGACAGCGACGGCTGTCGTGCGTGTGGGTGATGCTGTTGTGATCGATAAGCCTGGGCAACGTTGCTTGAGTGATGACGATGGAGTTGATGGCAAGAGTTGTTGGAGTTGGAAGGGATAACCTGTGGAGGTTCAGATGCGATGAGCAGAGGCCGGGTTCGGAAAGGGAGAGCGCGGACAGTTGCGGTTTGAGCCGTCGCATGTGCTGGGTGATCAGAGCTCGGTGCAATTGTTGCTGTCATTGCAGGAACGGAAACCCAACTCAAAGGGGAGAGGGGCGAGGATGCGACCAACAACGGTGGAGGGCTGGCTGAGCAGGCTCAAGGCTCGGGCGCTGAGGGGGATTGGGCGAGACAGGCGAGAAACTCGGGCGGTGGAGCGAGGTGACTGGAGGATTTAGGTGTAACCATGGTACAGGGGAGGAGACTCTAGCAATTTGACTTGAAGAGCATGAAATACAAGGTGGAGATCTTGCTGAATCTCAATGCCCCTACTGTACGGATAGGAGGTACAGGCAACCAGCAAGTATGTATAGGTATTGCGTGTGAAATTACACCGGGCTACTTGGGCCTAGATGGAGGTCCAAGCAGCCCAGGAATAACAAAGGACGGCCGTATTTGTTCTATATTCTCTGGATTGCTAGCGGTCAATTGGTGCTCGCCGGGTATTGTATGTAATTTTGGGGCGAAATCTGGTGTGTATTATATATAACTAAACATTATCAGGAATAATGCGCTCGAGAGGTAAAGTTTATACTAGTTAAACCTCAAATACTAATACTATTTCTATAGACCCACCTTATTTAAACTACTTGAAATAAAGTTTTATATAATATATATAGTTATATCTAGTTATATAGAGTATATACTAGATTTTATCTCTTGATTTATATATAATAATGAAAGATCTTATAATACTAAAGAGCTACTAAGCTAAGAATATATATTATAGTAATTTTATATATTTTAAATATTAGAATATCTATTGAAAACTTATTTTTCAGTTTTTAAGAGAACTAATTAGTAGCTTACTTTATATGATATCTTTTAAAAAGAAGCTAAAACCTATAACCTATAAAACTTCTTAAACTCTAAAGTAACTACTTATAAAAACGTATTTTTGAAGCTTTCTTATAAGCTGTTCTTAAGTGATTTTCTACAGTTTAAAGAATACTGATAAGCTTTCAAAATACCTAAATCCACTACTTTCAAAAGAATTATCCTTAGAAATATAAACTATAGAAAGAATTAATAGCTCTTAGTAAATACTACTAAAGAAGTTTATATAGGAAATATTATAGATTTTATAAAAAAACTCAAAAGCCTATATAGCCCTCTATTATCTCTATATTTTAAAAGTTTGAGAATACTAATATAAATATTTAAAGCAAATTTATATAATAGTTCAAATTTCTCAGTATACTAGTAAAGTATTTGAATACTGGTATTATAATATAGAAGAAAGAATAGTAATATAAATTACTAACTTCTATAATTACTTTAATATTATAAATAATTTATTCTTCTAAAATACTACTTCAATATATTATAAGATATTTCAATCCGCTAGATTTAAATACTTTACTATAAAAATAATAACTGAAATATGATTTTAGAAATAATAAAATACTATTGTCGGTTCATCCGTCAGAAGCTGCCATACTATGGTGCTGTTGGGTAAATAGTCGGCCTGTATGGCCTATATATACTATGTAGCTAGTACTAGCTATATGGCCATATAGGCTATATAGGCCTTATTCTTATATATATAGCTACATGCTATATAATGTAATAATAATAATAAATAACTAGAATATTACTTTATACCTATATAGTAAGATTCTATATAGTATGTATTATCCTTTAGATAAACTAACACTAATTAGTAGTTAACCCTTCCCCTATTACTACTATATTACCAATTAGTAAGAGATATTTAGTAAAAGAAGTACTTATAACCCTTACTTAAGGCTTATAGGTAAAAGAATTATAAGATTTGATTTATTTAGATACTTAAGATCCTTCCTACCTTAGGATTCTAGCTAGCAGCTTTCAAACTATTTACTAACTTGTTATAGATCTTACTATTGAGGAGTTAATTATATACCTTTACTTTAGTTGAAAATAAGACATTTTGTATAGTATTATCAATCAGTTTACTATATATTTAATATAGTTACTTATCAGAATATATTTAGAAAATATAATCTCTCTTTTAAATCTTATAAATCCCTTTTTCTAGTTATTAGAATATATAGTATCTTTAGCTTCCTATATATATTTTAGATTCTCCTCACCCTAAGACTTTAGCTAAAACGCTTTAAATTACACACTAAATTTCATAAGGTGAATACTACTAAAGAGTTAAATATATACCCTTACTTTATTTAAATTGAAATATTCTATATAGTTATACTAAGTTTAGGCTCTAAGTATGGCTAAAAAGAATATATTCAATAGATATATTTAATGAGCCTATATAGGCTCCCAAGATCCCTCTGTGTAGTCTAAATAATAACTACCCTTTCTTATAATTCTTAAGGCTTTATAAGGGCAATATAATAACTACTTTCTCTTATAACTCTGAAGGCTTTATAAGACTTATAGCTATATCAACCTCTTAAAGTATAATTTATAGTAAAGGCTTTCTCCTATAATTTTTAATAATAACTCTAGAGGCTACTAGACAGTATACAACTATACTAACCTCTCAAGGAATAGCTTATAAAGGTATATAATATTACTATCTTCTTAAGGCAATATTTCTTTAGCTATATAAGTTATATAATTCTTATAGTTATATAGCCTTATAGCTATATTACTTTATAGCCTTACGTTAAAATAGAATTTTATACCTTTTTGATTTCTAATATCTACTTAAAGAGATTCTAGTAATTAATATGACTATTATAATTATATAGAAGCATAGATAAGTAATAGATTTAGTAGTAAGAAAAGGCTATTGAAAAAGATAGTTTTATACTAGTTATTTAGGTCTTTTATAATGAGATAATATTACTATAATATGAATAAAAAGTTACTAATACTAATTTATCTATCATAAGCTACTATATGATGGCGCCATGAGGTAAATAGTCAGCCTATATAGCTTATATATACTATATAGTTAGTACTAACTATATAGCTATTTAAGCTATATAGGCCCTATTTCTATATACATAGCTACGCGCTATATAACCTAATAATAATAGTAAGTAACTAGAATACTACTTTGCACCCGTATAGTAAGATCACGTATGGCATACATTACCCTCTAGATAAACTAACAACTATATATAAGGCTTAAATAGTTAACTATACTTTCTTTATTATTAAGATATCTTAAACTTATAATCTTATATTTTTACTAGCTCACGTACTAGTCAAATCCTATATGTAAAACTATATATTAATAATTGATAGCTATTATGACTTAATACCTTTAGATAGAATAATTCTAGTTATAAAAGAAACTTTATCATATTTCCCCAAACTATTTTAATATAGTAAAATTAGCTATAATACTTTTCATACTTTAATAAAAGTTCCAATTACTGTTTTAAGTATTTTAAATAGTAAAGAATATTTCTAAAACTTAGATAAGCCCCTATACTTTCTGAAATATAAGTTAAGTTATACTTAAACATATTATTATTATATATATTCTTAGTCAATTTGTAAAAGCTAATTATAAAATACTTTAACTATAGAAAGGATCGAATAATTGTTAACCTTAAATCTAGACTTTTTAAAGATATTTGAGAGTTTTAAATGATAATACTTATATAATTCACTTTCAAGCTAAAGTAGCAATAATACTATATAGTAAATATACTATAAAGAAAGGTCTTAGTAATACTTTTACTAAGACTCTTCTATTTCTTAGGAATAACGCACTCGAGAGGTAGAATTTACACCAGCTAAACCTCAAGCGCTAGTACTATCTCTATAGGCTTCACCCTACTTAAACTACTTGAAATAGAGCTTTATATAGTATGTATAGTTATATTTAGTTATATATAAGATATACCAGATTTACCCTCTAATTATATATAATAATTAAAAGTCTTATAATACTAAAGAGCTACTAGGCTAAATATTTATATTATAATAATTTAATATATTTTAAATATTTAGATATCTACTAAAAATACCCTTCTTTTAATCCTTAAGAGAGCTAATTAGTAGCTAACCTAATATAATACCTTTTAAATAGAAGTTAAAACTTATTACTTATAAGATTATTTTAACTCTAAAATAACTACTTATTAAAACTTCTTTTTAAAACTTCCTCAAAAACTATTCTTAAGTAACTTTCTAAAAACTAAGAAGTACTAACAAACTATTAAAATACTTAAATTAAATATTCTTAAAACTCTATCCTTATAGAAATAAGTTATAAAGAAGATTAATAACTCTTTATAAATACTACTAAAGAAGTTTATATAAAAGATATTATAGATTTTATAGAATAAGGTGTAAAAGCTTATATAGCTTTCTATAGCTTCTATATTTTAAAGCCTTAAGAATATTAATATAAATAGTTAAATTAAACCTATATAATAACTTAGATTTTTAAATATATAAGTAAGATATTCTAATATTAATACTACTATATAGAAGAAGATATAATAGTATAAACTATTAACCTCTATAACTACTTTAATATTATAAATAACTTATACTTCTAAAATACTACCTTAATATACTATAAGATATTTCAATCGCCTAGACTTAAATACCTAACTATAAAAATAATAACTAAAATATAGTTTTAGAAATAGTAAAATACTATATATAAAGCTTAAGTAGTTAATTATACTCCTACTATTACTAAAATATTTTAAATTTACAACTTTATAATTTTATTAGCTTTCTTATTGATTAAGTCTTATATATAAAGCTATATATTTATAATTTAAAGTTATTTAGACTTTATACCTCTATATAAAGTTATTCTAGCTATTATAGAGGTAATCTAATATCTCTCTAAAGCCTTCTTATATAGTAAGATTAATTATAATACTTTTAATACTACTATAGAAACTCTAACTACTATTTTAAACTCTTAAGGTAATAAGAAATACTTCTAGAATTTAGATAAACCCCTATACTTTCTAAAGTATAAACTAAGCTATACTTTAATATACTATTACTATATATATTTTTAGTTAACTTATAAAAACTAGATATTAAATATTTCAACTAAAGAAAAAATTAAATAATTACTAGTTTTAAATCTAAATTTCTTAAGGAGGATTTAAACTTTTAGGTAATAGTAACTATATAACTAGCCTTCTAGTTAAAATAGCTATAGTACTATATAATAAGTATACTATAAAGAAGAACTTTAGTAATACCCTTTCTAAAACTTATTTATTTCAAACTAAATACTTCAATTTATATCTTTTAAAATATACAATATTTTATAACTTTTTATAAAACTCCTATAGGAGATTATATTTAATATAATATAAAACTTATACTTATAAAAAGCTATAGAGATACTAAGATCTTTATTATAATTAGTAAAGATAAAAAGGTTAAATTATACTTATATAATATTACTTTCCATATTATTCTAATTATAAACTTTATTTCTTTTTAGTAGTTATAAAAATAAAACTATTAGTAGAATATTAGGTTAGACTACTTATTTTAACTATAGAAAAGTAATTACTCTAAAATTATAACTATTAACATTTAATATAACTAATAAGTCTTTAAATATTATATACCTCATGAGAAATTAACTATACTAATAGTATAATTAGTATAATATAAACTTTCTCCTAGATATTACTACTATTAGTAGTATACTATAAATACTATTTAAAAACCCCTAAAAAGTAATAAATAGTTCTAATATTAATAACTAGAGTATCCTAATAGAAAACCTCTTAATTACTTTATTTTAACTATATAAAGTATTTATATTACTAATAGCTACTTAAAATATAATAAGTACTAGCCTACTTAGGAAATATATAAAACTTATAGTATTAGTAAGATAAAGTAAAAGATCTATTATATAAAGCATAAGAATACTTTATATATTACTCCTAAGAGATATATTACTTTTAACTTCTACTCTTATTATTAGGGTTATAATAACTATATTTTAATTCTAATATTTATAAATAGAACTACTAATTACTCCTAAGACTTCTATCTTATTAACTATATTAGAACTATTATTATAATAATATTTAAAAGTTTTATCATACTCCTTAAATACTAGTATAGTATTAATAT
>AMCV02000004.1:77283-93825 GCA_000350065.2 Colletotrichum orbiculare MAFF 240422
TCTTATAAGTAGTAGTATTTCTTTATAACTAAATATTAATATACTTTCTAGATTAGTAAATATTATATTAGAAGCTTTATAAAACTACTTAAGAAGATAATACTATAAGGCTAGACTTAACTTACTTCTATACTTATAACTATAAATACTTTATTCTTACTATAGATATAAAGCTTAAATATAACTATTTAATATAATTTAAGAAGTATATTTTTATTAGTTTTTTAGTAAGTTATACCTTAATTAATTAATATTAAGTATAAAACCTAGTTTGAAATAAAGTCATAATAATTTATAATATCTCTTTTAATAAAACCTTCTTTTTTAATAGGAATTTAATTTTTTTATAAAATAATTTTAAATAGTTTAATTCTAATAAAGTTACTTATTAGTTATAAGAATAAATAATTATATTAAAGCTACTTGAGGTTAGCTTAACTACTTATTTAAATTTTAGTAAAAAGCTTAATAAAATAATTTATATTAAAATAAGAAGTAGTTATAGTAGTTTGAAGTCTTATATCTATATAGTAGTTATTTTAAAACCTTATGAAATACTATTTAAAACTATAAGGTTTATATTAATAACCTTTCTAGAGTTACTTATTATATTCTTCTGTAATCTTATTTATATCAATAAGACTATAAGGAGGTAAGAAGTTTAAATATCTTCAGAAAAAGTTAAATATAAAGGATAAATAAAGTATTATATTAAAGTTACTAAGGAATCTTTATTTAAAGCTACTTTTTTAGCTAGTACTTTTTAGTTATTTCAAAACACTTTAGAATACTCCTATTTATAACTATAGAATAGTATGGATAGTTAACTAGAAGGAATCCTAAGACTTTAACCTTCTTAAGAATTCTAAAATATAAATATTATAACTTCTAATAATAAACTTTAGTTATAGGGTAAATTAAATATTAGGAAATACTTAAAATATAAAGGAATAGAGATTCCCATTCTAGCAGTCTTATAGTAGAAACTATTACTATTACCTATATCTTACTTAATAATACTTACTTATTAGTATACTAAAGCTATAGTAGTAGCTAAATAAACTTATCTTAAGAATTATATTAAATTATACTCCTAGAATAAAATTAATAGAACTTTTATAAGAAATTTAAAAGTCTTAAAGTATTACTAAGTTTCTACCTATAAGCTTAATAAATATAAATATTTTTTAAAAATTAAACTTCAACTAGTTATTTATAGAAATTAATAGCTATAAAATAACTATAAGATTTATATAGCTACTCTAATAAGTATATTATTTTAAACCTTTATAATAATTACTAACTACTTTAATCTTAAGCTATTTTAATATAATATAATTAATACTTTTATATATATAATACTTAACGAAGTTATTTATATAGAGATATTATTAGATTATTAAATATTAAGTAAGATCTACTATTTTAATAAAATACTATATAGTTTATAGAGGTTTCGTTTTTTATAGTAATACTATTTAGAAGTAGGTTTTAAGTATCTTAGCTTTAAACTTACTATAAGAAAGCTATATTACTAGTTTAAGAAGTATATTATCTTCTTCTTTTATACTAATAACTATATACTCTTATTCCCCTTAGAAGATATATCTAAAGTACTTATATTATTAATAGACTTTTAAAAGAAGTATTACTTTAAGAGAAATAAAAACTTATAGTAATTTCTTAGTATTAAGATTATTTAAGATTAAGTAGTATAATAGCTATAGTTCTTATAAGTAGTATATATTAGAAAGCTTCTTAAATATTTTATAAAATATATATAATATATTAAATACTTTAAACTTCTTCTAAAAACTAAAGAGTTCTTATTATAGTATAATTAAGCTTCTTATATAAAAATTAAGTACTATTAATAAGATATTAGCTTTATTAATTATACTATAATTATAATAAGACTAGATGTTACCTATATAGTAAGCTAATTATTATACTTTAATTAAAACCCCTTAGATAACTACTATATAGAAACTAAATAAATAATATAATATTTTAATAAAATAAAAAACCTCTATTTCAAGTTTAATTATAAGGCTAGAGATTTATTTAATAGTTTTATAATTACTATAAATACTAGCTTCATACAAAATAGTAATAATTAAAAGAACTCTTAAATATATATTATATATCTCTTTAGAGATTAAATAGTATAGTAAGCTAATAAATAAGATATTATTACTACTTTAATAACTAAAGTAGCATTTTTAGTATTATTTTAAACTACTTAAGAAGTTATTTTTACTAGTTATTTTATTACTATATTCTAAGTAGACTTTATAATAAATATATTTAGTAGAAATAAAATATATAAACCTCACCCTACTATTTAAATCTAGTATAATAATTAGTAAACTATATACTTTATAACTACTAAAATAATATAACTATATATAAAGCTATAATATATAGATATTTATAACTACTAGTTATAATAAGAAGCTATATAGAAGTACTTTAAGATTAAATATATATCTTTAGGAAATTTTATAACTAATAGTTTTATAAAACCTCTCTAGAATTACTAGTTTAGTATTTTTATTATTTAGATTAATATAACAGACTAATCAAACTACCTAAAGTTATAATAAGAAGAAGAATTTTAAGAAGAACCCCTAGTATTTAAAAACCTTAATAAAACTCTTAATAGGTAGTTAGGATCTATAGATTTTAAACTATTATAATAATAAAGTTAAATAAAAGACTTAGAAGTATTAGAAGTACCTTTTAATTAATAAGAAATATTTAGATAACTTATAAATAGTATTATTCTTCCTACTATAGAGGTAGAAATTTAATAAGAATAATAGAATAATAGAAGAAATCTTTCATAAGATATAAATAGAAAGTTTAATTAGTATTATTTAAAAAAGCTAGCCTATAAGTAGAACCCTTAAGGTTAGAGAGGCATATTAGGAATAATACGCTTAAGAAGTAGAATTTATACTAGCTAAACCTCAAGTGTTAGTATTACTTCTATAGGCCTCACCCTACTTAAACCGCTTAAAATAGAGTTTCGCGTAACGCGTATAGCTATATTTAGTTATACATAAGACACACCAGATTTACCCCCTAATTATATATAATACTATCTTTAATTGAAGTATTTTAGTTTATATTTTCTAAAATATAAGATACTTCATATCTACTTAAGAACCTCTATTAATAGTTATATTCTATATAATATGAAATATATATTAATTAAAAGCTATAGAAATACGAAGATCTTTATTATAACTACTAAGAACGTAGGAATTAAGTTATATCTCTATAATATTATCCTTTATACTATTTTCATTATAAATATTATTTCTTATTAATAATTATTAAAATAAAATTACTAATAGAACATTAAACTAAATTATTTATTTTCATTGTAGAGAAACAATTACTCAAAAATCATAACTACTTATATTTAATATGACTAATGAGGTTTCAAGTTTTATATACTTCATAAGCAATTAGCCATTTTAATAATATAATGAATATAGTTTGAACCTTCTTCTAAACATTCCTACTCCTAGTGATAAACTATAAATATTATTCAAAAACTCCTAAAAACTAATAGATAGCTCTAATATTATTAATTAAAATATTCTAATAGAAGACTTCTTAACTACTTTATCCTAACTAAATAAAATATCCTTATTACTAACAACTACTTCAAATAAAATAATTACTAGTTTACTTAAAGAATATGTAAGACTTATAGTATTAGTAAAGTAGGATATAAGATATACTATATACAATATAAAATTACTTTATATATTACCCCTAGAAATAAAATTACTTTTAATTCTTGATCCTATCTTGAAAACTATAGTAATTATACCCTAACTGTAATATTATTAGATGAAACTATTAACTACTATTAGAACTTGTTTTATTAGTTATATGGGAATTATTATAATAGGAATATATAAGAGCTTGATTATACTCTTGAAATACTAGTATAGTCTGGATATTAAAATCTTTAAATATAACAACAAAACCCTTAAATATAAAAAGTTAAAACTTAAGCTTACTTCTGAAAACATAGACTTCAAACTATCTATTCTACATACTGAGAACTAGAATCGAAATATTAAGTACGTTAGAATAGTTATTGGAACTAATATAGAAGTTATAACATAAAAACATAGGCTATCCTATAAATTCTAGCTTGAAACTCTATAAACTATAATATTTCTTCATATTAAAAACTTATCTACTTCTCAAACTAGTAAATACTATATTGAAAACACTATAAAACTACTCAAAGATTAGTATTATAAAACTAGATTTAGCTCTTTTCTATACTTATAATTATGAATATTCTATTCTTACCATAAACATCAAAATGAAATATAACTAACTAAGGTACTTTGAAAATATATACTATTATTTACATCTTAATAAACTATACTCTAGTTAACTAATAGTACTTATACAACTTACTCCGAAGTAAAGTTATAATACTTTATAATATCTCTTTTAATAAAATACTCCTTTTAATAGAAGTTTAACTTCTATATAAAATAACTTTAAATAGTTTAATTCTTATAAAATACCTTATTAATTATAAAAGTAAATGACTATGATAGAAATATTGAAAATTAGTTTCAATACTTACTTAAGTTCTAGTAAACAGCCTAATAGAAGAACTTATATTAAAATTAGAAATAGTTATAATAATATTAGTTTACAACTAGTAAACATTATAATTAATTGATTGTATAGACAAATATATAACTAGTTATCTTTGTTTATAATATGTATATCTAAATTATAATATATATATATATACTATATACTATAAAGATAAATCTATATAATAGTCCTTCTACTCTTATTAGTGTAAATAAATAGGTCAACTACTTAGTTACTTATTATTATAACTTTAGCTATTTCAATAATATAATAAATAAATAACATAGTATATAGTCTGAATGTAGGTTGTTGAAAAATATAATCTATTCCAACTAGACTAAAACGCTCGAATATATATAAATAGAGCAGTTAGGCCTTATATAATCTTAGTATAACTACTTAATAGACTCTATATTATACTTATTCTTATATACCCCCTTAGTAGTAGAGCTACTAGAGATAACCTTATATTTTGTAAACTATTCTAAATAGTATATTATTATAAATAAAAATAGGTAAATACTCTTAAAATACCTTTCAGAATACTTAAACAAAAGAAATAATATATTATAATAACCCTATTATGATTTATTATATACTTAGCTATTTCTAGTTTATTTCTAATAAGAACGACTAGTTAGTTCTTTCTTAAATTGTTATTCATTTAATTTTTAAATATTATAAATAATCCTTTTATTATTTTTTCACCTACTAGGGTCTTTCTTCCCCTATATATTAATATTTTTAATAGGTACCTTCTCATACTTATTAGCGGTATATATTAATAAAATAGCCTCTATATATTAACTTCTAATATAATAATAATTTTTACTTATTACTAATATTCTAATCATAAACTAGACCTCTTAAAGCTAAAGTAGTTAATAATGATTTATTTAATACTACTATTAACGTTTTGATATATTCTAACTTAAATACCTTGTTAAGTAATCCCATATTAGTTTTTTCATTGTTTATCTCTAAGCTTAAAGGGATACTTACTAATCCTAATCTAAAAAATACTTGAAAATTATAATTTAAAATTGTATATAGTATTTTGTATCCTTATTTTAATATTAATAATATTTCTACTATTTAAGATATCCTTTTTTATTCTTTTTAAAAACTTATTTTATTTAATATCTCTTCTTAAATACTATATCATTTGACTAAATGTAAAATTATTACTTTTCTTTTATACTTCTTAGTATTAATATTTTTATCAACTTTACTAACTTTATTAATAACTATTCAATTTTCAAGATTTAAAATCAGATTATTCATACTATAAATATTTATCTAATTAACGTAGATTTGACGTTTAAGTAATAGTATGAAATTAAGGTATATTAATTTAAGTTATTTATTTAGTTATACTTTACTAAGTTTCCTAAGTTACTAGAATACTTAATACCTTTACCTTTATTTTAAATGTCTAAAATACTTGAGACTAATAGTATTAAAATTAGTATTTTAAAGAAAACTCCAATAAAGAAGCCTACTAGAATTAAATATTCCTAAGGATATTTTAAAAGAATTCTTATTCTATCTCTACTTTCTAAAGCTAAAGAAGATAATCTAGCTAGTAATCCTTTAGTTATTAAAGAGGAGTAAGAAGAAATTAAACGTATTATTAGTAATATTAAGAATAAAGAAGATAATATTAATAATCCTATTAAATATCTAAAGAAGTATATTAAAACTTTATTTAAATCTATAAAAGAATCTATCTAAATTAGAAATTAGGAAGTTTCTTCTAAGATAAATAAGCTCAAGTATTAACTTAAGAATCTTAAGTATTAACTAGCTAATTTAAATAAGAAGTCTACTATTATTAAGTATATTCTAATGAAGTTTACTCTTTTTAAAAAAAGTAATTCAGATAAAACTATAGAGAAATATAATATTTAACTCTTTAAGATAAGAATAATTAGTAATACCTAGTCTATTTAAACTATTCTTTATACTATTTACTACTTGAGTTTTATTCTTTCTTATAGAAGTTATTTTTATACTATTAGGATTAATAGTTAAGATTTACTTTTTAACTACTATTATTAGTATAAGATTAAGTTAAAGGGACCTTATATTCTAGTTTCTAATTACACTTATGAGATATTTAAGAAGTACCTTATTATTATTCAGATTTCTAATAATAATAAAATAAGTAGTTTAATTTGAAATCTTATTTTAAAATCAACTTTTTATAGTTAAAGAGTAAGAAAGTCAGTAAGGCTAGGAAGTTAGTCTAATTGAAACTTTAGTCTAAATAATAGAAAGAATTTAAATTAAGTTTCCTTAAAAATAAAAGTATTTCTAAATCTACTATTAGAATACAAATTATTATATAACTTATTATTATTTAACTATTTTAAGTATTACTACTTATCTAATTTTCTACTATTAATCTTATCCTTAGTATTTTAGTTATTTTAATTAGGTTTCTTATTAATTAAAGCTTTATATCTTAAGTAGTTATTAGAAGATCTAGACATTAAAATCTTAGATTTTTTATAATTCCTAGTAGTTTTAAAAGCTAGAGTTTTAGCTTTAGTATTCTAATAATTAGTTTTAATAGTTTTCCTCCATTTCCTAAATAAACCTTAATATTAATTCTTTTTTTTAGAAAATATAATTAATCTTCTATATTTCTTTAAATTGATTTTTATATACTAATTACTACTTCTTACCTACTTATTTTAGGTTCTAAATTTAAATAGTCTATCTTAAATTAGATATAAATTCAGATACAAAGCTTTATTCCTTATAGGTAAATTAAGGAGTTTTACTACTTTCTAACTTTCTATATAAATAGTATTAAGATATTTTATTAAATAGTTAGACTTTAGGAATATAGATTATTTATATATATTATTTAAAAAGTTAGGAATAACTCTAAAAAGCTTATTCATCTATTTTAACTAGTTCTAAAAGTATTATTTATAAATTTATAAAATTAAGAAGTATTCTAAATTATTGAAATTTTACTTAGGTTAAATTCTCTATAAATCTATCTATTAGTATTATATCTATAGGTATATAAACTATTTTAAAACTCCTTTTTAAGTATTCTTAGTATAATTATACTTATTGAATATTTATATATCAAAACTTAATAAATAGATACTTACTACTTAAAATAATTAGTTTAATAGTTTAATAATTATTATGATAGAATCTCTAAATATCTCTAAAGTTAAGCTTAATATCGTAAAATAATCTCTTTAGTATTATAACTTTCTTTAAGATATATTTAAGGCTGAGAAGTTCTACCTTAGTTATTAATATTATAACAAAACTTCATTAAATAGCTTTCTATTACATGAGTCTTCTAAATAAAGAGATAATATAACTATACCTTAATGTTTAAGTTTCTTTATAATCTATAAAAGAAGTATTTCTAATAATTAGGAATATTTAAAGTATTTTGTTAATACCCCCTAAGCTTCTAAATTATAATACTAAGAATCTTATTTTATAGAAATACTAAATTATATAATTAATAGTATCTTAGTATACTTAGGAAGGATTTATAAGGTATTTTGAAAATAGAAAGTATATAAATAAGATATCTAATTATATTATAGTTAATATATAACAAATTAAACCTATTTGTATCTAATATATATAAATCTTTCAAAGTAAAATTTAATTATTATTTATAATAAATAATACTACTAGAAGTAGTATTATAAGTATTAGTCTATATTTAAAATTGAAGTATTCTATAATTTTAGAAATATATCTTTTATGAACTAAGTAAATCTTCTAATCTTTTTAATTTGTTATTATTTAAACTCTTAAGGAATATTCAGTAAGACCTTATTCTTTAAATTTATAAGTATACGTTATATTTATAATAAGTTCAAAAATATTCTTTTTAGCTACTTTATAATATAAGAGAAGATTATTATTTATATAGAAAAAGATATAAATATTAAACTCTTATTCTTAAATAGATAAAACTCTTCTAGATATACTAAGAAGCCTAATAACTTAAAAATAATATAGAAAACCTTATACTAAAAAAATATATTTTTAAAATTTATAAAAGACTTATTTAAACTTATTATACTTCCTTATAATTTTGAATTTATCTAGTAGTTTGATTATTATTAGAAGTCTATTAGGATTCTTTATAATATTTAGAAACATATTAATAATATCAAACTATAGGACTTTAAGGTTAAATTATATTATAATTATTATAGCTACTTGAAATATTTAGGTAGTTAGTATTACTCTATATATAGTTTATAGTAGACTGATTAGTTATATATCTCTATATCTATAAATCCTTACTTTATATTATTCTAAATAACTATCTATATTTATTTTATAAGTAAAAACTTATTTAAAAAGAAAGAAATTAGTTTTAATATCTTAGTGATTTATTTCTTACTAAGTATTCTTTTCTTTTAACTTTGTAATTTTAGTTCTTATTATTTTAATAAAAGACTTTTATAATAATTCTAATAAGTTAGTAATATCTTTCTAAGTTTTTAGTTGTATAATTAGTTAAGTAATATATATTTAAATCTTAGTAGAAAGATCGTTTTATTATAATATTATATTTTAAATAATAAGGAATACTATTAAAAAGTTAAGGTTGTTTTTCTTAAACCCCTATTACTAATTAGATAAATAAGTATTAGTAAAACTATCTTATTTATATTTTATTAAATATAAAATACTACTATTATATTCTTTTAAGAGTATTATATAATTATTAATATTTATTTCTAGCTAAAATTACTATTATTATCTATTCTTATATTATGAGCCTTTTTCTTAAGTAGTTAAACTTATTATCCTAATTAGTTAAGATTTAGAGTTATATTTTAATCTTCTTTAAATTAGCTAAATAGGGGTTTTAAAATATTTACTTTTATACTTCTTTAAAATAAGTATTCCTTCTTAGCTAGCTAGATTCCTAACTTTAAATATATTATCTAGTTTTCTAGTTATTAATATACTTCTCGAACTCTAATTATTATTAGGAATTACTTCTTCTAGCTAAAATTAACTAAAGCCTTAGATTAATCTTAATAGTTTGAATATTAGTTTAAATATAATTAAATCCTTCTTATTACTTTTTTAAAACTAATTCTAAGCTTAATTTAATATCTCAAGCTACTTCTAGTATTAATAAGACAACTAGTAGAAAGAAAACCCTTCCATTAAGTATTCTTACTATTTTAAAATCTCTAAATACTTTAAAAATAAAGTCTTCTTCCTTTTGAGTAATTAACTTAACTAGTAGTTTTATAACTTCTTTTATAAGTATTTATATAAATCTTATTTTAAATAAAGTCTTATCTTATTAAATTTAATATGTTAAATAATAATAATTTTCTAGAACGTAGGAATCTAGACTTTATAGAGATTATAAATATTTAGAGTATAACCTACTAAGTATCTAATATATCTTCTAAATTTAATTTTAAATAACTTTTTTATAGGTTTTTATTTATAGTATTTCTTAAATAGGTATATTTAATATCTATAGGTATAAATCTATCCTTAGTAAAATTATAAGTCTTAATAAAGACTTAGTGTATACTCTAGTACCTATTAATAAAAATACTATTTAAACTAAGTTCTTTTAATTTTATATAGTAATTTCTAGTTGGTTTAAATATTTAGAAATATATTATATAGTATAACTACTATTTGAATTAATTCTACTTAGAACTTAAATAGTAGTCCTATAGTTTTTCGTATTTTTACTCTTTAAATAATTAGTTCTTTTCTAATATACTTACTTAGTCTAACTAATTTCTTAATATAAGAAAGAAATAACTTAAAATTAATCCCTTATTCTATTATTTATATTTAATAACTAGTTTCTCTATTAATTACTACTATAGCTCTTTCAATATCCTATTAAATCTTATATGTTGAAAAACCTCTCTATTATTTGACCTAACTTTTAAATATTCTTAATATTTAAAAGACTGAATTACATGTTTTATTAAGTAATATAAATATAAAGAGAAAGCTTAAAAATTTATCTTTAATAGTAAATACTTAAGAATCACTTATAAAAGCCCTAGGAAAATTAAATAAATCTTAAATAATATAATAAAATAGGTAAACTAAAGATAATTCTAAAATTCATCTAGAGACAACTTATTAAAAATAGATTTTTATATAATAAGAATAATCTAATTACTTTAGCCTTATAACTTTTACCTCCTAAGTATTAAAAATTAAATACTTAAGACTATTCTATCTAAAGTATTCTACTTAAAAGTACTATATATAAGTATTATCTAATTATATTTCTAGGAGAACTATCTTTAAGTAGAGTAAAGAGAATAATATATTTAGAAATTCCATAATAATATTTAAACTATTTCAATAGATTATAAAATAATTTGAAACTAATTTATATTTAAGAAATATAAAGTTATACTTTCTAAGTAACTATCTTATAATAATAGCTTAGTTAATTAGACTAAATCTTGAAATATTATTAAATCGTATATATTAGATTTTAATTTTATTAAGAAGTAAAACTTCTAAAATAATATTAATGAAAAAACTTTTAATATAAACTATATTATTTAATATTAAGTCTAATATACTCTTATTATTTAGACTATTAAAAATAGGTTTAATTACTTATTTACTTCGTCTAACTATAGGGAAGTTAGCTAAACTATATTGAACTATATCTATCCTACTATTTAACTTAGAAAATCCCTTTTTAAAGAAATCTATTAAGTTAGCAATATAAATTACTTCATAATTATTAAATACTATACTTATTAAAATTAAGTAAAGTTTTCAAATAATCAAAAAGATCTTAGGGGGGATTTTAATTAACTCCTTAAGAAGTAAGGAATTAATACTAATATATATTAAATTAGAAAAATAGTAGTTATTACTACTAGACTTACTATTTAAGAGAGCTATCTTAGTTTTTAAGGTATTTAAAAGTGCTTCTTTAGTTTTATTAATATATTTTTCAAACTTTAACTATTTATTTATTACTAATTTCTAATGGAGAATATAGAGTTCTAAGTTATTTATTTTATTTATAATATTGTTTCAAGTAGTAATTCTTATTTAAGTATATAAGAATCTGATATATAAGCTTATAATAGTATACTTAATATACCTATAGTCTTCAGGAAGGTATAAATAACTTCTGAAATCATATAAGCACTTCAATTTTAGCTAAAATACTTTATCTAATTTTCTTATAAAAATAGTTAATATAGATAGTATTCTATTATAGTTTTTTATTAAGATTTTATTCATATAGAATAAAGTAGAGAAGACTTCTCTATATTTAACTAGATTATTAAGATTTGAATCTACAGTTTTTCTTTTAATAATATTCTAATATTAAGTTGTAGTTTAATTAAGTAAAATATATTAAATAAGTATTTAAAGTTACTCTTTAATAGTAAGAATTCCCTAGATTTTAGGAATCTAATATATAACTATTTAAAAGTAAATAGTATACTATTTATTATATTATATTAAACTAGAGATATTTAAATTAGCTTTCTTAAGGATCTTCTTATATTTTATTCTAATCTATTACTATATAATTAAATTATTCTAAATATATTACTATTTCAGAACCTTTAGAAAAACTTTAAAGGAGATATTATTATTATTAGAAAGTCCTATTTAGGTAGGTATTAGAAGGTTATTATTAATAGTTATATTGACTTATATCTAAATTATATTATAATATTTCTTTATTGTTTTATAGTTAGATTTTCAGACTACTTGAAGTTTAAGATCTATTATATAGTAATTAAAAATACTTTTAGTTATAAAAGTAAAAGACTTAATATCTTTAGGTATCTATTAAGTGGTACTTTCTTAAATAAGCTATTTATTAAAATTAAGTAGATTAATTGGTTTTAAAATATTAAGATTTAGTTTAATATCTAGATTAATATACTTCTAAATATCTTAACTAGTTATATAGAGTTATAATATAATATATTAATAGTTAATATTAGAGTTATTAGATAGTTGTCCTATTATATTAAAGCTACTAATAGTTAAGTATACTATTTTTAAGTAGTATATTAAAGAATGAATATAATAGATTGAAAAGGATTTCCTTTATATTTATTACTTAAGAGTAGTTTAAAAGGTAATTAAATAGTTCTAGGTTTATAATGATAATAAATAAATAAAATAGTATATAGTCTGAATATAGGTTATTAAAAGGTATGATTTATTCAAACTAGAATAAAGCATTTAAATGCGTATAAATAGAGTAGTTAGGTTTTATATAATCTTAGTATGACTGCTTAGTAGATTCTATACTATACCTATTCTTATATGTACTATATTTAACTTAATATTAGTAATACTTTCTTTTATAGTTAAAGTATATTAAATATTAAAATTAGTATAAAATATAAAAGTAGTATAAAACGTAAAAATAGTATAAATTACAAAATAAATATAAAATCACCTCTAGTAATATAAATCCTTTTAATTATACTAAAAATTATAAAAAGACTATAAATAGTATATCTTTATAGAAGTACGCTTTCTATTTAATACTATATTAAGTATCTTAAGTTTTTACTATAATATATTTCTCTTTCTTTCTATTACCTTCTTCTTATTATTTTATATATTTTCTTTTTATTCTTATCTCTTCTTCTTATTACAATTAATATCTCATATAATCTATCTTTCTATTTATACTATTACTTTATTTATTATTGTAAACTTTTTAAAGACTTAGTTATTAAGTCCCTTAGTTATACTATCTATAAGACTATTTATATTATTAATCTAATAAATCTTAAGAATCTTCTTTTATTTATATAATTATTAGAATATTATAATATTAATTATAAAATACTTCTGTTTAATAATATTTAGCTTGAGAAAATACTTATTAAAAGAGTAAAGGTTAATATAAACTACTATTAGTATTATTAGTATTTTTGAATGTTTAGTTATTTACTCAAAAATCATAGATATTATATACTTTATATTAATTCCTATAGTTATACTATAGACCTTAGAAGTTAATATACTTTATATATTTCTTTTTAACTTAGTAGAAGAGAAATAGATAATAATAGTTTTAAGCTAAAAAGTATTATTATCCTTATTATATCTCTCTATTCTTAAAATAATAATAAATCCTAATTAAGATATTATATCTTTATTATTAATAAAAGATCTATTAATAAAAATATAGAACTTTATCTTTATAATATTAATAGGGATAGATATTAAATATTACTCTCAGTTATTCATCTATTATATAAAGTATTTATTACATCTCTTAATATTTTCTTCTATTAGGTTTTAATATTAAGTTATAATAGAAAGGTTAAAATAAGCTTCTAATTAGTATATAGAAGTTATATATATTTCTTTTACCTATTATTTAATATATACTAACTTTACTATATTAAAAATATAATTAATAAGTCTAATCCTCTAACTTTAACCTTAATAGATAGAAATTACATTACTATTATTTCTAAAAGTTGATATACTTCTATTAAATATAAGAAGCTTATTATTTACAAGTATTAACTTTAATATTACTATAAATCCTACTTATTAGAATTCTTTTTTTCTTTATTATTAAGTATAAATAAAGAGAAGCTAAAAGTATTATCTATCTATATATTTATATATCAAAATATAGATTATCTATTCTCAGAATTATAAAATATAAATTATAAAATAAGGTTTCTATTTCTAATCTCTCTTTATAATAATTGGAACATATTATATATTAATATATCCCTAACTTTATAAAACTATATAATAACTAGATAATAATAGTAATAATACTCTCTAGATATACCTATCATAAGTTAGTAAGTAGTTTTACTAAAATAAGGTAATTTAATAATATTTCTATTTATATATATATTTAAATACTATTATAAAAATAGACTTCTATAGGAATATTAGAATATAGTATTACTAATAGTAATAATATAAAGTAGTAGCTAACCTATTATATTATTCATAATTATATAAAAATATTAGTTTTCTCCTAATTACTAAATCTCTTAATAACTAGACATAACTTTTTATATAGTATACTATTAATACTTTTAACCTTATCAATAAACTTAAAGCTAAAGATTCTTATTTATTTATATTTTCAGATATTAAAATACTTAAGGCATAATACTTCTTTTACTAATAGAATTTCTTGTTCCTTTATATACAACCTTTTAAAAAACTTATCTGATATTTTGATAAAATCATATTAGTAGAAAATTAATAATCTTAACTAGTACTTCTATTTCTTTCTAATAGGGTAGATATTATAATATATAATATTAGAAAGACTAACTTTTCTAATTAAAATATTATTTTTATGTAATTATCCTTATTACTTCAGCTTTTCTTTAAATATTACTATTATAATTATCTCTTTAAGTAAGAGCTCCTTTTTAACCTTATTATTATAAGGATTCCTATTATTACTTTTCTTAATTCAAAGCTAGTAGTATAACCTAATTAGTATTATTTAGAAGGTATTAAGCTTCCCTTCTATTTCTATAATATATATCTCCCTATTAATTAAGATAAATCTAAAGAATCTAGTTTAATTCTAATATTCTTAGTAGATATATATATTTAATTATAATAAGAAATAGTAGATAGATATTATAAAGAGGTTATTATATATATTTAAAATATCTAATATTTAGTACCATAAATAGATTTTATATACTTCTTCTATTAGTTTCTAGATAACTACTATATATTTCGTAATATCGAGAAGTAGTAGTAATAATATTTTAAAGTATAAGTATATTCTAAAATGAATAAGGTTAATATAAAATTATTAAAACTACTAGTATTATTAACCATTTTAATTACACTTTAGAATACCTCTTTTCTTAATATTTCTAGTACTTTATTTTAGATAATCTCATAAGCTTTCTATAGGGGGGTATAGTATTATTTAATCTTACTAATATTATTATAAGCTTTAATTAATACAAGCCTTATTTTACTATTTACACTATTAGCTTTTTTCTTAAACCTTGGAGTAGTAAAGTTATATTTTATATTAGTAATAATTCTATCTAGGGGATCCTAATATATATTAATCCAATATACTTTTAATATATACTATATATAGTATAAGCTTATTATTATTAAGATATATAATATTAATAATAATCTCTACATTAAACTCATAGTTATCTTTAAAGCTAAATTTAAACCAATATGATACCTTACTATTTATTTAGTATTAGTAGTAGTCCTTTATAATTATTTGAATCTTACTAGTGATTATAGTTTAGTTTGTTCTATTGAAGATATTATTTAACTTTTAAATACTAAGGTAGTTAAATTTCTTATAAAGTTACTATATTTGTATTTTTATAAAGAGGTTAATAGTTGTATTATAGAAATCTTCTTAAACTAAGAATTATAAGTATTTATTATATCTCTTTTTAGGTAAAAATACTTCTTCTTATTTAATCTTATTATTAAGATTATTATAGTAGATTTAGAATTAATTGATATTAGAAAGATTACAGAGAATTAAAATAGCTATTAATAAAATTCTAAAGTTAATATTTCTAAAAAGTATAAATACTTAAGTTATACTAAGGTTTAAAATACTTTACTTATCTCTAAACCTTATATTAAATTTTAAAGTAGTCTTATTAAATTAGATTTCAAATATAATTCTCTAGAACGTTATCAATTATTATATACTTCTTATAAGTAATTCTCTTATTCTTATATTTCAAAGAATATTTTTAAACATAATATTAAAAAGCTTTACAATTAGGAAGATTTCGAATATAATTAGTATTATAAAGTATTAATAAGAATAATTCTAAAGGATCTCTATAAGTTTCCTAAGATTATTTTTCTATTTTTACTACTTATAATTCTAAAGTAGATTAC
>AMCV02000004.1:94823-107367 GCA_000350065.2 Colletotrichum orbiculare MAFF 240422
GCCTTAAGAATTCAAATAGACATATCTAAATAGATTAATCCTTATTACTATTACTTTTAATATTTCAATTATATTAATATAAGTATAACTTTTAATACTTATCTTAAGATTTATATTTTTCTATGCTTTATAATAATTATAATAAGCTATAGGATCTTTAAATTTATTTCGAAACATAATAACTATTTAGATAATTAAGAAGTTGTTTTAGATTAATATAATCAATATTTTATAATATATAAATATTTATCTAATTAATATACTATTAAATATTCTTCTTATAGAATTCTATTTAATATTATAATTAATATATTTAGTAATAAATATCTATATTTTATTTTTAAAAATANNCTATAATCCTTACTTATATATTTACTACTTAATTAATATATCTTATTAGATTATATTTCAACTATTTTATAAAATTAGCTAAAAATAATATACCATTTTAAAGATATCTAGTAACTTCCCCTAAAGTATATATAAAGTTTTAGGAATTTCTATAATCTTACTTACTACTACTCTTTTTAATTAGAATTATTCTTTATAATAAAACTTTATATAAATATAATTATCTAGTATTCTATTTAACTAGCTATAAGCTTAGTATTAACATATTCCTAATAGTTAGTATTAATAGTATTATTTATATTAAAGTTATTTCTATTTTGAAGGTTTTTAATATATAAAATTAATATTCCTCAATAAGTATAAACGTTCTAAGTTCTAAATATTATTTAATATATTTTAAATTATTCTTAATTTCTTTTTTTAAATCATAGTAGTCTTTCTAATTAGCTTTAATATTCCTTTCTATTTATTAAGTTAATATATTCTTATTAAGTATTTCTACTAACCTCTCTTTTATAATCTCCTAATTTATAAGGAAATATACGTTTCTATTAATAAAAAAGTATTTAAATAACTATAATATTCTTCTTTCTACTATACTAAAGTATATTTCTTCTAAGTCATTAAAAGCTCCCTAATAAGTCTCTTATAAATCTTTAAAGTAAAAGTCTCATTCTTTCTTTTATATAATAGTAGATATGGATATTATTAATACTTATATCTCTATTAGAGCGTATAACTTATTCTCCTTACTATTTAGATATACTTTTTTAATATATACTAATTAGTATCTTTATTCTAATTTATTAGAATATTTCTCTATACTTATTAATATAAGCTACTATATTCTAATTATCCTATATTTCTCTAGGATTATTAATAGAGTTTAGTAAGGAGAATATAATTTAGAGTAATAGATTAGAAGAATATCTATAATTAGTATAGCTTTACTATATTTTGATTATAAATGTCTCCCTAAAAACCATAACTTTAAAGATATCTTTGTTTATTAGATAAATGATAATTACTAAAGAGAAGTTTCTTTCTAATAGAATTCTATATATATCTTTTAATTTGAACTTTTAAAAATCCTTTAAGATACGTTCTATCTAATTATTATATTCAACAATATACTTAATAATATATATATAATAGTATCATTAGCTAGGGCTAAAAATAGTGTTAAAGTTATTATAGTTATCAAGCTAATCTTTTTAGTTATAATTATATATTATAATTATATTAATATACTACTAGTAGTAGATAGAGAAAATAGGAGATGAAAACTAAGTACTATAAGTTATTATTATATATTTACTAATATATAGAGTAATACTTCTTTTTAGTATTTTATAGAAAGTAGATTTAAGAATAATAGCTATTATGCTTATGAAATAAGTAGTAATATCTATTTTATTAAGTTAATAAATATTAATCCCTTCTTATGCTATTTCTTATACTTATTTTTCTTCCTTATGTTTTAAGTCTTACTATTAACTATTAAAGGTCTTCTTTTTTCAGTCTCTTTTTTAGTAATATATTTAACTAAATAGTAATATATCTTAGTATTTATTTAGTCCTTCTTATTTTATTTCATAAGTAATATTAGTAAGTCTTCTTATACTATTAGTATATATGGGAATACTTAGAGAAGTAAATACTTAGGAAATACTTAGGGATAGAAATAATAGATAATAGTTTTATAATACTTTTAGTTTTAATATTTTGTATTATAATATTGTAAACCTATTAGCGTTCTAGATATCTCTATAAAGTACTAATTATAACTATATATTATATAGAAAGAATATATTATAGGTGTGGTTATTATTATCTTATATTGCTAGTTTCTTTATATTGCTTCCTAAGATCTTCTTATTAAATGAAATAAAACTTTTCTTTTTAGATTTCTTCTTTCTTATTAATTGTAGTCTGAACTCTAAGAGTTAAATTGAGAATTAGATATCTTTTATTCTTTAGGTTATTCCTTTAGGGAAAGGTTTATTATATTATTATAACTATTAAATTAATGTCGTATTATCTTTCTATCGACTAAATATATATAAAGTACTAAGAGATAATAATAGGAGATAGCAATTTACTATAAATCCTTTTCTCTTACTCATATTAATCTTATTATATTTATTATTATATTTTTATTTTTATAAGTTAATAGAGATCTAGGTTATTAATTTGTTATGTGATAGAAATAAATAATATTACATTAATAGGTTATTATAAGTTCGCTTTTTTTCCTGTTATTACTATATAAGTTTCTAGATGTTATATTAATATCTTAGGGTAATATATAGTTATAATAGCTTTAAGCTTATCTATTCTTACTATATAGGTTTCTAGAGACTTTCTTAAGAAGTATTATAATTTTCTTTCTTTATTTTATTTCTTATTAATCTATAGTTAAATAGTAATAAATAATACTAATAGTAGTAAAATACTACTAATTAGTATTAGTTTATAATTAGTAAATATTATAATTAACTAATTATATAAATAGTATATAACTAGTTACTTCTATTTATAATATCTATATCTAATTTTTAGTATCTATATATATACTATATACTATAGGAATAAGTCTATATAATAATCCCTTTACTCTTATTAGCTTAAATAAATAGGTTAACTACTTAGTCACCTACTACTATAGCTTTAGCTACCTTAATACTATGTTTAATCTGATAGATAGTTTCAAATCTTAAATCTATATAAGAACTACTCCTTATCTTTATAAAGTAGCTTTTAAAACTATCTAATTCGTATTAATAAGTCCTCTAGAGCTATTTACTATACTCTTCTATAATTTAATTTATATAAAGAAAGATATAAAGAAGTAAAGAGTTACAATACTTCTTAAGAAAATTAAACATAAAGGATAAAGAGAATAACATACTAGAATAATCAGGAAATCTTAATTGAAAGTTATCTTTTAGCTAGTATTCTTTAATTACTTTATAATACTATAAAATACTCTTACTTATAACTATAGAATAGTATAGATATTTTACTAGAAGAAATCTTAACAATTCACCCTTCTTTAAGACTTTGAAATATAAATACTTTGAGTTCTAATAATTAACTTTAGCTATGAAGCAACTTAGATATTAGAGTATTCTTAAGATATAGAAATAAAAGAACTCTTATTCTAAAAGTTCTATAATAAAGAGTATTGCTATTATTTATATCCTATTGAATAATATTCACTTATCTATATATCAAAACTATAATGATAGCTAAATATACTTATCTCAAAAAGATAGATTAAGTTATATGCTTAGAATAAAGTTAATAAAGCTTTTATGAGAAATTTAAAGATTCTAGAATAATACTAAATCATACTTATAAGCTTAATAAGGGGAGTTTTATGTATTCAGCCCCCTGCCTGATAGGTAGACTTATATAACGCCTAGTAAAAGATTTCTATAATAGGAAAATATCTAGTTATATACTATAGCCTCTACAAATCTCTATAGGTAAGTATAGTTAAGAAGACCTAGTAGTATAACTACTAGTTTAGACTTAGCTATAATCCAGAAGCTATATATATATAGAAGCCAAAAGGTGACAGAATAATAATTAGATACGCAAACTTAATACGCTTAATAAGTATATATATTTCTTAGGAATTAAAGCTTAACTAGTTATTTATAGAAATTAATAATTATAAGATACTCGTAAAGTATATATAACTACTCTAATGAATGTATTATTTTAAACCTTCATAATGGTTACTAATTACCTTAGTTTTAAACCATTTAAAAATAGAATACTTAATACCTTTATATATATAATACTTAATATAATTATTTATATAAGAGTACTTCTGGAATATTGAGTACTAAGTAAGATCTATTAACTTAATAAAGTAATATATAACGTTTAGAAACCTCTTTTCTTCTAGTAATACGATTTAGAAGCAAATCTTAAATAGCTTAATTTTAAAGTTATTGTAAAAGATTTATATTACTAATTCAAGAAATATGTTATCTTCTTCTTCTATAGTAATAATTACATATTTACTTTCCGTTCAAAAGATACTTTCAAAAAACTTATATGATTAGTAAACCTTTAATAGAAATATTACTTTAAAGGAAATAAGACTTTATAATACTTTCTTAGTATTAAATGCATCTAAGATTAAGTAATAAATAAAATATAATTCTTATAAATGATATATATTAAAAAGCTCTCTAAATACCTTATAAAATATATATAATAGATTAAGTAGTCCAAACTCCTCTAAAAGCTGAAGGGACTTTTATGATCATACAATCAAACTTCTTATGAAGAAATCAAATACTACTAATAGAACATTAGTAGGAGGGATTAATAGCTCGCTCTCTATAATAACTATTAGTAGATATATTACCCTCTAAAATATAGCTTAAACTATCCTATTCCCCTACTTACTACTATAGCAAGCCCCTAATTAATCTAGAGTTAAATTCCTTATAGCTATAAGAACTAGTATACCTACCCTATATTAATCGTTTCATAAATGATAAATAACTAATAACTCTTTCTATAATAACCTTCTACTTTTATATTCCTATATCCTTACGCTTTTATACTTCTATAACTATATATAATTCAAATATCTCGAAATATCTATTTACTACTAACTAGAAGTATTCTATTCGAATATTTATTATAACTTTAATATCTATAATATTAATATTCCTCTTAATTAAATTCTATTTATTCTTAGATAATAATTTTATATTATTAATATAGAAGTTCTCTACTATTATAATCAGCTAACTAACAATCTCTATATAAGTATAATAAAGCTCGACTTACTCTTATTACTATGTAATCTTAAAATATTAATTAGATATAACTAATATATAAATTATATTTGGATGGATACAAATACTTGTAATATAATCAGATAGCTTTTAAAACTTTATAAGTATATTATTGAAGTACTTTAAAATATCTAGTAACTAGTATTATTATAAGGTATTAATACTAAATTACTATCTATTCAATATTTAATCTCTAATACTATAAGCTTAATATAATAACTTATAGAATAACTAAATAGCTTTCTTTTAAGAATGTATAAGCTACCTATTAATTATAATATTAAGACTAATATTATTGAAGTTTAATTGAATTTACTAATGGTTTGGATTATAACAATTATAACTAGATATTTCACTACTAATCTTATAATTATTCTCTTATCAGTACTTAGATAGAGTTTAAGGACATTTTGATTATATTATAAGAATTATAGAAAATTAATAGATTATTAAATATTCAATTCTTATAGATATTCTATTTTATTCTATTTTATAGAAGTTTATAAAGGCTTCTAACTCTATTACTTTATTAATTACTTCTAGCTATATCTATTAAGCTTTAGCCTTAATAAAGCTTTTCCTAATTATCACTATGAGGTCTTCTATTCTTATAAAATCAAATATTAGGCCTAGGGGTATAATCACTTATAATAATAGATAGCTCTATTATTACTTTGACTAGTTATAAGCTGGTATTAGTATAAATACTATTATTAGGTAAATCTATAGTTAAATCTATATTAAAATTGAAAAGCTTATATACTTTTCTAAGTATAGAGTAAAAGTAATAAAATAGAATAGTAGTTCTGTTGATTATACTATAATCATAATAAATTTAAATATTACCTATATGATAAATTAATGATTAAATGTTAAATAGAATTCTTTAGATAACTAAAAAATAAAAAGGATTAAATAATATAAGACTTTAATAAAATAAAAAGCTTCTGTTTTTAATGTAACTATAAACCTAGTAATCTACTTAATAATCTTATTATTACTATAGATACTAATTCTATGAATAATAGTACTAATTAAAGAAACTCTGAAACATATATCATGTATCTCTTTAGAAACTTAATAGTATAATAAACTAATAAAGAAAATACTATTTCTACTTTATAAACTAAAATCGAACTTCTCATACTATCTCAAACTACTTAGAAACTATTTTTACTAATTACTTTATTACTATACTCTAAATAAACCTTATAGTATATTACATATTCAGCTTTCTACCTAGTAAGTAGCTTTCTATAATACCTAGTCTAAGAATTATGTAATAGCTAAAACATCTAGTAATATAATACAGCCTATATATATCTCTATAGGTAAACATAGTAAGAAGGACCTAGTGATATAATAACTAGTTTAGGCCTAGCCTTAATCTAGAACTTAATATACATTATATAATAATCTCTATTGTAAATTATGGCCTAATATACTAGGAGTAGCTTTAAACTATTAAACCTATTATAAGAGTAGTTATAATCTTCACTTATACTGATTAGTAGTAATACTATAAGTATATCTTAATAATACTAGCTATCTAAATAAAGGAATGTAAGAGGCTACTCTAGACTACCTAATTATCTTTCTCTTTATCTTCTAAGATATTCAAATTAATAGTTGTATCTATAATAACTCTACTACTACTACTACTAATAATAATAAGAACTACTTACTATTACTATACTTAACCTCTATAACTGTAAACTAAAACTTAACCCTATCAACACTGTTAATAATCATAAAGATTATAGCTACTTTTATAAAAGCTCAAATAAGCAAATATTATATAAAAATAAGTTTGATATTTTCCCTAGTTTTCTTAAGAAAATTATAACCAAATATAACCTTGAAATATTAATAGTAGATAAGGCTGTTAATATAGCTAACAAATATAAAATCGGAAGAATGGAAAAGAATCTAATATTAAGAAATAAGGTATTAAGTAGTGATATCAAATACTTCAAATATATATTATAAGTATTTTATTAAGTATCAATGTGTTCTAAATAAATATATATATATTAAAATCTCTTAAAGTTATTAGTTAATAGTTAAGAAAGCTTAGGATAGTATTATTAAATAAGATAACTCAAGATTAGAAATACTATACTAATTTGAAGACTTTAAGTACTTATAGTTAGAGCTATTAGTATAGGGAAAGTTAAAGTATAAGTCCTAGCTAGGTATTAAATGCTCTCTGTATAAAGCAAAAGCCTTTCTAAATAAGCCTTATAGTTAATATATTCAATAGAAATAAAATATATAAATTTTACTTACCTTTTAAATCTAATATAACACCTAGTATATAATACACCTCATAACTATTACAATAATATAACTATATATAAAACTATAATATACAAATATCTATAACTACTACGTATAGAAAAAGCTTAGTAGAAATATTTTAAGGCTAAATATATATTCTTAAAGGACTTTATAATTACTAGTCTTATAAAGTTTATCTAGAACTACTAGTTTAGTATTTTTATACTTAAATTAATACAATCAACCAGTTAACTCACTTAAAATTGAAGTAAGGAGAAAATCTTCAAAACGTTTCTAATATTTAAAAATTCTCATTTCCTTAACTATTAATTAAGGTTTATGAATCTTCAATTGTAAGAGTAATAAAGTTAAAGAAGACTTTGAAATACTAGAAATACTAGAAATAATAAGATATCTAAAATGCTTTCTAGCTAACAAGAAATACCTAAATAGTTTATAAATAATACTATTCATCCTACTATAGAAGTAAAAGTTCAATAAAAATAATAAAGCTACAAAGCACCTTTTAGAATATATAGATAGAAAGTTGAACTAGTATTATTCAAAAAAGCTAACTTATAAGTAGAACTTTTAAAATTAGGAGAATATATTAGGAATAGTATACTTAAGAAGTATAGTTTATACTAGTTAAATCTTCGATACTAGTAATATCTCTATAGGTTTTACCCTATTTAAACTACTCAAAGTAGGGTTTTACGTAGTCTATATAGTTATATTTCGTTATATATAATATATACTACTTTTAACTCCCTAATTAATATATAATAAATATAGATATATATGCCGCGTAAGGCTTGACTTTAGATAGTTCGGATTTATGAAGGTTTATAATAATATAACTAGTATCTAGAGGTTTATTAATATAAAGTCTACTTCTCAGACATATTTATCTTAATATACTTTCTAATCTTAAGAGGTTTATCTATAGATTAGCGTTTTGTAATAATATCAAATAAAGCTTCTATATATATCTTATAAGAAGTATTATTAATAATTTTACTATTCTTATTTAACCTCTATTTCTATAATAAGACGAATAACATAAGTTCTATATTAATAAGATATTTTATATTAATTGAAATGTGTTCTTCGTATTGTATTATTTCTAGTTCTGTTAATTTATTATTTCATTCGTTTATTATAATAATTTAGAACTTATAACTTCTAATTAGTAATTGAGAATTTTATAAAAATTCTAAAATATTAGAGATTTGTCCCGAATCTCTTTTCTTATTATACTTTTAAGGAGTTTAACTAATTTATTATATTAATTAGGATAATAGAAATATTATACTACTAATTTCAAAAGGACTTTATGAGATCATTAACTATAAAGCTTCCTATGAATAAAAGTCTAATTTTAGAATACTTCTATTAGACCTCTTCTTATAATTAGTAATTTCAAATGCTTAGATAATATAACTCTATATATGATTATATTATTTTATTAATTATAAAATATATTATTTACTACTTATTATATCGAATCTAGATAGTTAAACAAGATTTAGATATTTTGCTTCTGTCAAGTATATTTGTTATAAAGTTGATTTGAAATATGATGATAAGATAATTAGTAAAGGTAATCTCTAGAATGATTTGAAATAATATTAAACGTTGTACTTTAGTTATAGTTTATAACTTTAAGTTTATAAAGCAATATCAAGACATGACTACGTTTTATAGATAATATAGGCTTTTCAACAATGTATATGTCTATTCAGATTGATAGAAGTCTTAGTAATATGTTAA
This sequence comes from Colletotrichum orbiculare MAFF 240422, assembly GCA_000350065.2. Classification (NCBI taxonomy): domain Eukaryota; kingdom Fungi; phylum Ascomycota; class Sordariomycetes; order Glomerellales; family Glomerellaceae; genus Colletotrichum; species Colletotrichum orbiculare. The sequence goes on from AMCV02000004.1 coordinate 104,054, forward strand.
GAATATATTAATATTAATTTTAATAGTATTTTCAATAAGTATCTTAATAATTCTATCATAATACATTTAGATAATATCTTTATTTATATAAGAGAATCTTTGAAGGATTACAAGAAAAGGATTAGATAAGTCTTATAAGTTTCATTCATAGCTAGGCTAGATCTAAATTGAGTTAAATATAGCTTTGTATAGAAATATTAGATATATATTAGATATATATTTACAACTAGAAGGAGCATTATCGTTTACTTTAATAAGATAAGAATAACAAATCAATAACTTACCTTAAAAATAATAAAAGTAATAGAGAGGTTTCTGAGGTTTATGAATTATTATCATATATTTATAGATTATATAGTATTTATAGAATGTCTAAATACTTTAATAAAGAAGAATATAATAATTTATTAAACTAGTCATAAGCAACTAGTAAAAGGTTAAGAAGAATAAAAAACTCCTTATTTTTTAAGAATGAGTTACTTAGGGTAGTATCTGAAAGTAGGACCAATATTAATATAAATAGCAATAATAATAAGAAGTTAGAATTCTAGAAAAAGTAGACAACTTTATAGTATTCATATCTAAATAGAATCTTTGTTCAGAAAGATTAACCTTACATTATATACAGTTTTCAGCTCCATTATACTTAAGCTACTAAGTAGTCTATTCACTCAATATTCTAATATTATAGTTTAATTAATTCAAAGTGTAAATAGTAAAAGTAGTATAACCTCCACTCTGATAATTAACTTTCTATAATAAAGGAAAAATATAGGCTTATAAGAATAATAGAGAATACTTAAACCTTTATTTATTTAGAATAGGTTATTAAGATAAATATAAATAGTAGCTATATAGCTAGAACTTTACTTTTCCCACTTAAAATAAATACGATAAATAAATCTTTTATAGCTTAAAAATAGTAAAGACTCTAAGAACTATATAGAAAAGATTAGAGAAATTCCTAAAAGATATTAAAGTCTGAAAGACCTAAAACCTAAGCAAAGTGTAAAGGAAAAGACTTAAGAATAAAGTAAGAATATCAGGAAAGATCAGAAAAACCTAAAACTAGTAAAGGGTTATAGGGAAAGATTAAGCCTTAGAGAGAAGACAGATAAGATTATTTTCTATATAAGAAAGCTAATATTAAAGTTATTCTATAAAGTCCTCTCGATAATATTATTCAATTTAACTCAGCTTACAAACTTCACTAAAATATTAGTAATACTATTACTAATATTAATATAATAGAGATTTATCTAAATATCTTAAATAAGATCTCTAATATCTTAATAGTGAATATTAATATACTTGGCTTTTTTATAAGACTTAATATTTTTAGTAAGCTTTTTAATTATTTCACTATCTATACAAATGATTAGTTTATTAATAGCTTTTAATTATTCAGTTTTATCAGTAAAACTATCATAAACCTTAGCCTTAAAGCTTATATAGGATATTACTATTAAGGCTCTATATAACTACTACTCCTATAGTCTAGTAAAAGGTTTTCACCTTAAGTATAGAGTCTTTAGATTTATTATAATTCTATTACAGTACTATTAGAGTATTTCTTCAACTAGTCTCTAATATTAATAAACGTGTTCCCCAAGTGAAGTTTAGTAGTAAATAGTAGATTCTATAAAAGGAATAAATAATAATAAAAGATAATAATAAATACTAATTTTCTGGAACTCCTAATAGGACTTATAATAAACTAATAATAGACGGATTTAGTAGAAGGTAAAAGCTTATATCTCGAGGAAACCTTTATAAACCTCTACTATAACTATAAAGTAGCTTTATAAAGAATATAGATATTTCATATAAAAAGAAACTATTCTCTATTAAGTTTCTCTTAATAATATCACTTTCTACTTTCCTGTATAATAGATAATTATATAATATAAATTAGAGGTTAATTAAGTTTTTCTTAAGAGATTAGAACAGTTTTAAAACTTTTTAGAATTAGTTGACTTAAAGTTTAGATACAAATTCATGACTTTTTTATTATATAAGAGCTCTAATATATTTAAGCTATTAGTATATTCTTTTAGTATTTGACTAAGTATTACAATTATTGTCATTATAATACCTATGCTTTTTAGAAGATCGATTATTTCTGCTAAAGATTTAAATAGATATTTATTAAGTTGTCTCTGAAGTTTAAATGAATTATTAGATAGGTAAAGAAATACTCTTAAAGAAAAAACATCTAGCTGAATTACTTCTTACTAGCGTTTTCTTATTAACTTTAAATAACTACTATTGACTATAATAGTAATCAGATAGATTACTATATTGTAGTTAAGTATTAATATATAGTTATAATAGACTTTAGGATTTATCGTATTGAATAATAAAACTGCAATAAGCTATAACTTCTATTTTAATTAAAACTACTAATTAATTAGAATAAACATTTATAGATAATAGATATAAAGGTAATTTAGACTATTTTGATAGTAGCATAATCCTATTATAATGCTATTCTTTCTTATTATAAAAGGTGAAATAGATAAGTAGTTACAATTAGTAGATTCTACTTAACTCTTATTATAAATATATATAAAACCTAGTAGGTAAACTTTATTCTTGTTTGGATATATGTATATAGGTTAGTAGTTATACATATTATAATACTAAGGATTATATTATTATTAAATATAAGTTATATTTCACCTACTTATTATTAATTTCTAATATTAAAACTTAGACTTTATAGCTAGATAGAAAGATTACAAATAATAAAAACAAAACCTAGTTTTCTAGAAAAGATTCCCTAAGAAGTAAATTAATATAACTATTAATAATAATCCTATAGTGAGAGATAGAACTAAGGTAATATAGAAATAAATATATTAGTTTATCCGGAGGGTAATATATACTATATATAATCTTACTATATAGGTATAAAGTAGTGTTCTAGTTATTTACTATTATTATTATATTATATAGCGTGAGGCGCTATATAAAGCTCTAGATCTATAGTATAGTAATTACTTACTAATTCCTATATAATTAGCTATAGCTAGTATTAGGTACTTAGTACCTATTACTAGTAAAGTATAAAAAGTATACTACTATATATAGAGCAATATATATAGTTACTATATATCTTATAGTATAGTATAACTAATACTAGTAATTTTTCTTTTTACTATATACCTTGATATCTATCTATTTATATAAGAAATAGTACTTTTAGTAATTTATACCTTTTTATCTTAATAATATTCAAATACCTATTTATTTATTCTACTAAAGTTATCTATCTTTCTATTTAAATAGTTATATTATTTATTCTACTAAAG
>AMCV02000004.1:113268-132463 GCA_000350065.2 Colletotrichum orbiculare MAFF 240422
AAAAGGAATAATATAAGTAAAGTATAAGACATACTTATAATACCCTTCTTAATATTAGAAAAACTCTAAAATAATCAAATAAAAGCTTAATAAGACTAACTATTATAATACAAATCTCCTATTTTATACTATAAGTGTATAAGCTATTTAAATTAACTATAAATATTTCTTCTTAACTTCTTATTATAAAAATATCATTACTATTATATATTTAACTTTAAGTTAAATACTATAAAAGGATAGAATAAAGTCTAATTCCTCTAATATAAAGTTATTAATTCATTTAAAATACTTTTTAAAATTACTAATAAGACTAATATAGTATTTTAAAACTTCTTAAAACTCTTCTTAGATCTATAGGATAAACTCTTATTATTAAGATAGTTAGTATAATACTATTAAATTTCAATCACTATCTATATTAATTTTAACACTATGTTCCATAAAGTAATCTCTAAAATAATATAATATAGAAATATTAATACGTTATTAAAATTGTTAGAAACTAATCCTTAAATTTACTTTTAAATATCTAAAAGAATTCTAAGTTATAAAATCCTATATATATATAAAAAGCTATTTAATATACTATATAAATAGAAACCTTTATATAATGTTTATCCATAATATTCTTATAGTTAAAACTAGGGATTTAGCTAAAAAAGTATTAAGTTGAAGTATTAATAGAGCTTTATAGGGATAGGGATACCTAAGAGTACTATCATCATAAGTATAGGGGTACTTAGGGTAGGTATTTCGCCTATAGAGGGTGATTTTAATATTATTATAAAGGTAAGAAAGGTATTAAAAGAGTTTTCAAGAAGCTATAAGAGTTTTCAAGAAGCTATAAGAGTTTTCAAAAAGCTATATAAGTTTCTCAAAGAATTAAGGCTAGAGATATTATAAATCTCTAGTACTAAAACTCTAGTAATAGCTTAAAGAGGATTATTATATTTACTAAGTATATTCCTATGAGTAAAAAACAAAAATAGTGATTAACCTCCTAATAGTAGCTAATGGGAAGTACTTTATTTTAAAGCTAAATTAAGTATAATTATTAGTATTATAATAATAGCTATCTATAAAAGGTTAGTATATAATTTAGAGGCTTTAAGTAGGATCTTAGGATAGAGAGGATCTAAGGTATCTAAATAATAAATCTTATAATCTTATATTTTATATAAATTTTAAGTATAGGGTTTCATAATTACTTCTTCTACTATAATAAGCCTTACTAATCTATAGTATAATAGTAATAGAAAGGCTAACTACTAATCAGTATTAGTTTATCTAGAAGCTAATATATACTATATTTAATCTTACTATACAAGTATAAAGTAGTATTCTACTTATTTATTATTATTGTTATATTATATAATACGAGGTACTATATAAGGCTTTAGATCTATAGTATAGCAATTGCTTACTAATTACTATATAATTAGCTATGGTTAGTACTAGATACCTAGTACTTACTACTAGTAAGGCGTAGAGGGTATACTGCTATATATATAGTAATATATATATTTACTATATACTTTATAGTATAGCGTAATTGATAGAACAAATAAACTACAATAATTTATCTCTATATCAAAAAGTAATAAGTCTTTTTTCTCTATTTAAGCTAATAATAATTATAATTTTTATAGAATAATTAGTAAGACATTTATAAAGTAGAATATATTATATCAATTATACTATTCTAGTTATACTAAATAGATATTATTTCGGGTACTAACTAAGAGATTAATATTACTATAATAGCTAGAATATATATTAGTTTTAATAAGTAGGCATTTGAAGCTTTATTCTACATAATCTTAAGAATACTATAACTAGCTATGTTTAAAAAGCTATAGTTATACTATTAAGAGGTCATTTTATATCTTATGAGAAATAAGATATCAAAAGATATAATTAGTAATCTTATTATCTAGACTATTAATAATATATTATAGAAGACATATAAAAATAGATTTATAGATCTTATCAAATTGCCAGCTATAATATTTTCTAGTTTAGAAGAAAGGGGATATAAGTAATTCATAATTAATTTGATATAGATTAATATAGCTTTAGTAGTTATATTATTAGTCACTTAAGGATAGTTCATACTTACTCTACTAGCTATCTATATTTCTTTTCTTAATTTAGTCAATAAAGATAAAACTTCTAATTTTCTACTTTACAAGATATCTTTTGATTATTATATCTATTTCAAGAAAATCTAAATTAAATCAAACTAGACTTAGTATAAGAACTATTTTACAGTATACTTAGAAACTCTCTTTAAAATCTAATAGCAAATTATAAGCCTAATAGACAAGAATTAGGTTTGAACTAAGTTATTTATAATTACAGTACTTATTTGCCTCATTAAAAGACTTAGGGGAAATAGTATTTCTATATAGACTTTTATATTTTCAATAGTATTAATACTTATAAATATTACTTTTTACTACTAATTAAAAGAATATTATACTTCTTATTAAAAGTAATATAATTTATAAAAGTTATTATTTATATAGCTTTCTAAAGGATATATATCATAGAGAGATATAAGCATAAAACTGTTTTCTAAATATATTGTAACTTATTTAAATACCTTATTACTTCTCTTAGGTTAATATATATATATTGATAATACTCTAATTCTATATTCATAGTATACTTGAAAGTATTCTTAATAATTCTATTATGACTTCTTTAAATCATATTCTTAATCACAATTATAAAATAAAGACTCACTATCAAGTTAAAACTAAGTAAGCTTTGAAGTAATTGAAAAAGGGTAGCTTATATTTAGATCTAAAGAGGTATAAATACTCTATAAAATGAACTAAATATCTAGGCTTTATTATGAAAGTAAAAAGAATATTTCTTATAATTCTAAACTAGTTAAAACTATATAAAAATAAACATTGTTAAGAATGTTCATTATATTCAAACTTTCCTTACTTTTGTAAACTTCTCTTATAATTTAATTAACTATTTCTCTAGCTTAATAGAATTACTTATATAATTAATAAAGAGAAAGGTGTTATTTCATTAGGATATTCTATATCAAAAGTATTCAGAGCGCTTAGATATATATTTATTTGACAATTAGTTATAATTTAATAGGATTTAGAATAGTATATAGTGGTAGAAGTATGTTACTTTAAAGTATTATGAAGTAGTTATCTCTTATAAGAGGATAAGGATAGTATTTTATAGCTAGTTACTAATTATTTAATTAGACTTAATTTAGCTTAGTAGTATTATACTATTTATAATAGAGAACTACCAATAATTATATTATACTTCAAAGTATAGTTAGTAGAATTATAGAGTATAGTAGAATTACTTATTAATTTATCTAAGTATAAGATTTTAGAAAACCTGATAAGTTTTAAACCTATTTTAAAGTAATAAACTAATTAAGTAAAAACTTTGTTAGAAGTCAGTTTTATTTTCAAGTACTACTTAAATGACATGATAGAATATTTTATTATCTTTTCTTAAAAAATAGAAACTACAACTTATATGACTTTATAGAATACTTTAATATCGTTTCTTCATGAAGCCAAATTAATATACTTAAACCTAAGTATTTAATATTGGTTTTGTAATTTCTAAGTTAATGTTAAAGATAAAGGTAAGTTCTCTTTAAGATTAACTCAAAGAGGTATAGTAGCTTTGAGTAATACCTTTCTTATGACTAACTAGAATTATAGAAATAATAATATATGTATTGATTATAATGAGGTAATTAATTCAATACTTAGTAAAATACAGTTTAGGATTAATAATAAAGAAGTAGGAGTTTTATTTATATTTATTCTTTAACTTTAGATATTTGTAATAGGATTAGTTACAATTTAGTATATAAGCTGAGGGAAAGCTACTTTTATTATATTTAGAATAATAATTAAAATAAATAAGAATAACTATATTAGGAAACTAGTTCTTTGCATTATTAGAATCCTTTTAATAATATAGTTTCTAAAAATATGAATAATAGATTTAGAAAAAGTGAAAGTATAAGAAAGGCTATTATGAAGAAATCTAGAATTAGTAGTAATAATAGTAGGTATGATAATAGAAGGAATATGAAAGGGGAAAGTAAAAATAAAAAGGTAGTAAAATAGTAATATTATAATAGATAGTAAAAGAGAAAGTATATATATTCTTAAAAAGAAAGAATACGATTATATAAAGAGAAGAGAAAGGTGTTATTATAGATTGATAGAAAGAGGAATATAGTATAAAGCTACTTAGAGAGAATATAGTCCAATCCTTCGTATTAATAGGGCTATTTAATATTAGTAGTATTTCTATTTTCTTACTAATAAGACTATTTAATATTAATAGTAATTAGGGGAGATATTTTAGATAGATTTTTCTAGTTAGTTAGGCCAATTCACATAATTAGAGACTACTAGTATATTATTAAAACTATTAATAGTTAGTATTATTATAGTAACAAAATAGAAAGGTAGTAGGAAGTATATTATAAACCTAAACCTTAAGACTTATATAAGATATTATTATTCAAACTCTATTAACTATTATCCTTATAATCTAATAGAGAGGTTTTACCTTAAATGAAAATCTTTTACGTTTATTATAACTATTAGATTAAGAGACATATGTTTTATATATATACTTCGCGGGGTTATATTCATTTATTCCTGCTAAATATCTAGTACTTCTGTAGCTTCCTAAGTAATTTTAGATTGAATAATAAGAATATAATTAATTTAATAATGAGAAATCTTATATCTATTATAAAGAACTATCCGAATTAGAAACTATTTAAAACTCCAAAAAGAAATATCTATTTCTTCTAAAACGATTATTTTAAACAATATAGAAACTAAGTTCACTAGATTAACTATATTAAATCTCTATATTAAGTTTATAGTTTCTAGGACTTTATAAACTTCTTATCTTATAATAGAATTCTTCTTAAGGAATCTAGCAAAAATTAAATAAAGCTTACTATTAAACTAAAAGTCCCTAAAATCTCTAATTATTTATTAAAAGCTTCATAATTATTATAAGTTGTATCTCAATCCTAAACTATAAACTCTAGGGTTAAAAGAAATATTAGGATTATTCTACATAAGAGAAGTACTACCTTACAAGCTATAACCCTCAAATACTTCTTAACTACTACTATGATTCTCGATGAATAAGATATAAACTAAATATACTTTCTGAATAAAGATATATAAGAATGAAATAGAAAAGATATAAATAATATAAAAGTATATTAGAAATATAATCTCTCTAGGATTCTTAAAATATTCTTATAACAAATCCCAATATCTAGTTATTCAAGTTTAAAAACTATATAAACTACAATAAAACAGAGAAAAAAGTAAAACTAATTATAGAATACTAAGTAATACTTATGAAGTTAATAAAAAGGAAATTAAACTTTAAAAGTTATATAGAATTTTAGGTTTCTTAATAAGAAGAAACTATCTATAAATATTTTAATATAAGAGTTTTAAATACTTATAAGCTTACTATTTAGTTTAATATATATATTATGGCTTTTATAAATACTTAGATTAAGTCTTAGATCTTTTAATACTAAGTTATAATGTCTGAAAAAGCTTAGAATAATAATCTAATAATTACTAATATTATAAACTAAACTTACTTCTTTATCTTAAACCAGAAAATTACTATAAAAGAAATAAACTAGTAAAAGAATATTTAGCTTTATAAAGACTTAAACTAATAATAGAAGATAAATAGAGAGATCTCTTTTTCCTATAAAGAATAAGAACTAAGATCAAACCTAGGAAGAAAAAAATACTCCTAGTTAATTTAATACTAATAAGTATTATAAATAAGAGTTAGATAATAAAGAAGGATATAGGTTTATTTGAATTTCCAGTTATAAGATTTATTAGATAATATACTCTCTTGTAAAGTATTTTTCTATAAATAAAACATCCTAATATAATACTTAAACACTTACCTAATGTGATAGACAAATAACACGGTATGTGGTCTGAATATAAGTTGTTGAAAGGTATGATATATTCAAACTACAATGAAGTGCTCGAACGCGTATAAATAGAGTGGTTAGGCCTTATATAATCCCAGTATAACCGCCTGGCAAACTCTGTGCTATACCTACTCTCACACCTAAATAACTTAAAACATTTTAAATAAAAAGATAAAGTCTAATAAATACTTTATAAAAGATATAAAGAAAGGTTTAAATTTAATTTTCACTTCTTAATTATATAGAAAGTTCTTTAGTATACTAAATATAGCACTAATAGTTTTAGATAAATCTTATACTTTTATAAACTCTATAATCTTAGACTTAATATTGATAATATATATATTTATAAATATGAAATAGCTTTAAACTTTCATAAGGTTCTATATAAATAATTACTTCTAATCTAAAATCTAGAAAGTACTTATTAAAAAGTATAATACTATAATAATTATTATTTAAAACCTTTAAAGTTTAATAAAACTATAGCTCTATCATATAATACTATATCCTAACCTTATAAGTAACATAGTCTTACTTCAGACGTTTTATAAGAAAGATCTATAGTAAAACTAGAACTTAGGAAATAACTATATATAGAGAAAAGATAAGACTTATCTCTATATTCTTAAGATTATGAATAGATAACATAGATTTAAATATAACTTTCTAGACGAAACTATATTTGAAATATTAGTAGTTATAAAGCTACTAATTTGATATAAGCTTCTATAGTTCTAATAATAATATAAATATACTAGTTCTATATAAAAACACTTTTTACTTAAGTCTTACGAGCTTTAATAAATAAGGTTAGGATACTTAAATTTGAAAGTAATAAATTATTTATTAATATTTACTAAGGAAGTAAAACTAAAATCCTAGGTTTATGTAGTCTTAACTATGTATTATGATATATATATAAAAAAGAAAATATATATAATAGTATATAGAGCTCTAAAAAAGTAATATAATATACTAATTTAGAATGAAAGATTACTATTAAGCTTTATAACTTCAATAAAAACTATTAAACTATATATTAATAGTAATCTTTATAAATGAAATAACCAGCTTAGTATAAGATTCCTATCTTTATTTAAGAAATATAAACGAATCCTAAGAATTATTAGAAAACCTTTTAACTTTTTGAAGATAATATATGAAACTATAATTAGAGAAATCGAAATAGATAATAAGATCTAGAGGTATAGAGTAATCCCAGTAGAAATCTCTCAGAAAAGAATTAACTTTAAACCTTCTATATTAAATACCTAAATATCAAATAGAAGAATAATGAACATAGTAGTAGTAATGAAAACATATATAAAGTCTAAAACTATTAAAATATATTTACTTCATAATTAATTACTTAAAATTCTCAAAATAGTTGTATATATATAACTATACTCCTATAGCTTTATAAGACTAGAAAGTACTATATAAATAGTCTTATTAATATTTCTAGAAATACAAGAATAATTATATATTAACTCTAGACTTCTCCTATTTAAAAATATATAAGTCTTAAGCTTACATACTAACTTATAAAACTTAGTTAAATAGAATTAATATTAAAGGCTTATATGAAGAGCTTTATTAGGGTTCTTAATCAACTATATTTGAAATGATTCTTTCAAGATCTAGAACCTTCTTTATAAAGAAGCTTTCATAATTTAAGGAATATTTTAATATATTGATAAAGTAAAATACTAGTAGAAAAGTGAATAAAGTTACTAAATAATCTTTGCCTAATTTAAATACTAACTAATTAAATACTTAAAACTTTGAAGAGAAATCTATTTATTCTAAAACAAAGTTTATATTTTAGTTGACTTTGGTTCTTTCCTTACAAACTATAGATTTTATAGTAGCTTTTGAAGAAATACTAAAGACAGTATAAGGAGGTGAGATAATCAAAGAGTTCTCCTATAATAAAGCTTATTTTAGAAATATACTTTAAAATAGCTTTTTTAGTAGGATATAAAATATATCTAAATCTTAAAGCTTATATAAAACTAGTAATCCTATTAATTAAACACTTAAAGCTTAACCAACTTAAAGGTTTTATTAAGATAGATAACTTGAAATAAATACCAGAAACACTACTGATATATAAAATAAGTAAAAAGAAATATAAATAGTATCCTAGTTATTTCAATAATTACTCATTATTCGTAGGTAATTTAAACAATTTAAAATAGAGCTAAGGAAAATTCTATATACTCTTAAGAAAGTCCTAATTACTAAAATGTAATATAAAGCCCTTAAATCTTACAAAGATATACTAATAAAACTTTCTTCGCTTCTTAGTATCTTATTGGTAATTTAGAAACTAAAAGAAATGTCTAAACTATATAAAGAAGAATATAAGCTTCTAAGATATTTACTTATGAATTTAGAAGTCCTTACATAGAAACTAAAAAAGTATATCTAAGAAGTTATAAGATCTTATAATAAGAGATTAAACTTAATAGGTTAACTATAAGGAACTAGATTATCTTTAAATTTTACTACGGTTATATTCATAAGCTTAATAAATGAAAGTATCTACTAAAACGAAAGATCTATTTAGTTAAAAGAAGAAACTAGTAATCTAAAGATACATTTAATATTTATATAGTAATACTTATAGGAATCTAATTAAGGATATTTATAATAATTAGTATATAGTTTAACCTTAAACCTTTCTAATATAATATACTAAATACCTTTATTAATACTAACATCAATAAAACAATCTATATATAAATACCCCTAAAATATAAAATACTAAGTAAACTTCTAAAGCTGCTAAAGATACTCTAAAGTTTTTAGTAATCTCCTATATTAGAATAATTAGTAATTATAGATATCTATATATTATAACTTTATATGTAATTATAATATTTTAATAATTATACCATATATTATTTACTAATTATTATATCAAATTTCAATAGTAGGGTGAGACTTATATATTCTATTTCTACTAAATATATATATATTATAAAGTCTATATAGAGTATAATAATAAGATAGCTAGCAAAAGTAGCCTGTTAAGTAATTTAAGATAGTACTAAAAGTTCTATTTTAATTATAGAAACAGTAACAATATCTTATTTATTTGCTTACTATGTTATTAGACTTCTAAAGAGATATATAGTATATATGTAAGTATTCTTTTAATTGTTATTAATATTTATAATATCAATATTTATGACAACTATAAGGCTATTAAATATATTACTAGCCTTATCATTAAATCTAAAATAGAAGCTTTTTATTTTGCCAAAGTATTATATTATTTATTTAGCTTCCACATAGTAGTTATCTAAGGGGTTTAGTAAAAATATAATAATTAGCTTGCTATATGAATAATATTTAGTCTTATTATATTTATAATATAACTAATAAAGTTAATATCTTATTAATAATATTCAATCTCTATAAAAGCAGTTTATTTACATTATACTAGAAGCTTTTGAGTTTTTAGAGGAATTTCAAAATACTTAATATATTATAATGCTTTTTAGATATTGAAAGACCTTTTTAATATTATTACATATAAGAATTAGAACTATTATAGCACTTCATTCTGAATAATTTGAATATTAAGGAATTACTATATATTTTTATTTTTCTCAAGATAGTATTTCTATTATAAATCTACTAATAATATAAGTATTTTCGAAGTATTTCTTAAAGGGAAGGAAAGTGTATTTAAGTTTTAAATTTATAATAAGAAATAACTATCTATAATTATAAATATAACAATAGGCTAAGTCTAATCTTATAGTATTATTCTTTCAAATAGTCTTATAAAACTTCTAATATAATATTTATTAGTCTAAAAGATATATCAATATTTAATACTAAAGCAATATTACTACTTATAAGATTTTAAACTATAGCTTATAGAGTAACTTACTCTTATACTTTATAACTCCTCTATATATCTTAATAAATATTCTAATATACTTAATATTTCTATTTTAACTCTAAATATATAGAATAAATAACTTAAGATATATATTTTAAGATGTTAGATTATATTTTAAATTCTTATATCTAAAGACTTTATTATTATACTTCAAAACCTGAATATTAATATAATCTTAATACTTAACGAATATTATAAATCTTTTAAATCCTCTTTTACTAATAGTTTAAATAAAATTAATAAGATAAAAGTCTTAAGAGTAATTAGTAATTCTATTTATAAACATTAGAGCTAAAGTACATCTATTATAATTCTAATAATAAGAATAGAAGTTAAGAATAATATATTCTCATAAAGAAGTATATAGAACACTTTTATATTCTATAAAATAAATCTTATACTTTATTTTATTGATAATATAAGGTCTTCTATACCCTCTAAGTAAGCTAATATTTATTATATTTTAAAAAGCTATTAGTAATATAAATACTTTATATAATTAAAATAAAATAATTAAGAGGCTTTTTATCAGAATATGCTAATTTGGAATATTAAAGCTATTTATTAACTTTTAGGAGTCTTGAGATAATATTTATAATATATTACTAGTAGTAGTAATATCTAAGAGAAAGCTTATATTATATTAATTATATTACTAAAGTAGTTAATTTCTTATTAAGTATATAATATTTTGGAACTTATCAGTTATATGAAACTTTGATAGTTTTAATTTTAGAATAATTACTTCTTGATAATTAAAATAGATAATCTAGCCTAATATCTTACTAATAGCCCTTTTGTTATAAGTACTAAAAAGAAATAAGGTTTACAATTAGCATAATATAGAAAGTAATATTATATAGATATAATCTAACTTCTTTAATCTTACTAATTATAATAAAGATCTTAGTATCTCTATAGTTTTCGATAAGTATAAGGTTTATATTATATAAAATATAGTCTATTATAGAAAGCTTCTAAAGATTGATAACATATTCTATATTTTAAAAGATGTAGACTAAAGTATTTAAATTAAGAATAAATAGGTATTAGAAAGAGTATTATTAAAGTCTCTTTTTATAATATACTTATTATATAGTATTATAATTATTTTAATTAGAAGGCTAGCTATATAATCATTATTATTTAAAGTTTTTAATTCTCCTTAAGAGGTCTAGTTTTCAGATTAGTAAGTATTTAATTTTCTTTTAATTTAAGTATTTTATATCTAGTCTTTGTTCGTTAATTCAAAGTATATATAGTAATAATATATTGAAATATCGTTTAATTTATATTTTAGAAAGTCTAGAGGTTTATCTAGATTCTAAAAGTATTTCTTATTACTTTAAATATTTAAAATAATAGTTAGAGCTTCTACTATAATATTAAGAATATTCTAGTTTATCTTACTATATAAGAAGGTTGTGAGAAGATACTTTATTACCTCTATAATAATTTAAATAATTATATCTAAAAATAAAGAGTTTAAATAGTTATAGATTATAAATATATAGCTTTATATATAAGATTTAATTAGTAAGAAAACTAATAAAATAATAAGATTATAAATTTAAAATACTTTAATAATAGAAAGAGTATAATTAATTACTTAAGCTTTTTATATAGTATCTTACTACTTCTAAGATAATATTTTAATTATTATTTTTATAATAAGATATTTAAACCTAGAAGACTAAAATATCTTATAATAAATTAAAATAGTATTTTAGAAATATAAATACTTTATAATATTAAAGTATTTATAGACGTTAGTAGCTTATATTATTATATCTTCTTCTATATACTAATACTAATATTAAAATACCCTATTTCTATACCTAAAGATCTAAATTATTATATAGGCTTAGTCCTAAGACTAATATTAATATTCTCAAGTTCTTAAAATCAAATGTTATGAAAAACTATATAAGCTTTTAGACTTTTTGCTATAAGATTTATAACATCCTACTATTAGTTATACTTTACTGTAGGGTATATAGTAATAATACGTATTACTATATATATAGTAGTATACCCTCTATATCCTACTAGCGATAAGTACTAAATACTTAGTACTAGCTATAGCTTAATATATAGTAATAAGTAAGTAACTGCTATACTATAGATCTAGAGCTTTATATAGTACCACATATTACATAATATAGGAATCATAATAATAAATACTTAGAATACTACTTTATATCTATATAGTAAGATTACATATAGTATATCTTACCCTCTAGATAAACTAACACCTATATATAAATCTTTTTAGTAGTATCTACTAAGAGTTATTGATCTTCTTAATAATTTACCCTTATAGGAATAAAACTTTTCAAAATATCTAATTTAAGTATTTTAAAAACTTATTAGTATTATTTAGCTTTGAGAAAGTTATTTAAGAATAATTCTTAAAAAGATATCAAAAAGAGACTTTAACGAGTAATTACTTTAGAATTAAAGTAATCCTATAAGTTATTAGACTTAACTTCTATTTAAAAAGTATTATATTAAGTAAGTCACATATCAGCTCTTTTAAAGATTAAAAGAAAGGTATTTTTAGTAGACATCTTAATATTTAAGATTTTTTAAATTGTGATAATATATATTTTTAGCCTAGTAGCTTTTTAGTATTATAAGACTTCTTATTATTATATATAATTAGAAAGTAAAATCTAGTATATATTAAATATCATTGAATATAGCTATATACGCTATATAAGGCTTGATTTTAAGTAGTTTAAATAGGGCGAAACCTATAGAGATAATACTAATACCTAAGGTTTAACTAGTATAAACTCTACTTCTCAAGCATATTATACCTGATATATTTAGTAGAATATTCTACCTCGTTCTTTTGCAAGATACTTACTCATAATTAACTTTAATATTTATAATTACTAACCTAAGCCGATATTACTAGAATATTCTAATAATTACTACTTAGAATCTTCTAGAACTAAGTATAATACTATAAAAGAAGGCTTTTATACCTTCCTTTAGTATATATCTAGATTAACTAATAATAATCTTTTCTTACTGAGTATAACTATTATTCACTCTTTTATACTATATTCTTTTTCCCTGAGAATATCTAATATATATATATATTTAATATAAGGTACCATTTTACTAGATATAGGCTACCTGCCTACCTACTTTCTAATAAGTTATAAGCCTAGTATCTTATTAATTATATTATTCTAATGAATCTTAAGATCTTCTTTATTAAGTTCAATGAAATTGATAATTGAATTATCTGATATATTTCGAAAGAATTTGAATATTTCTTCTTAGTTGATATTATATTTGGTATAGTAATATTATATATATTTATCTATCTCAACTTCTTCTTTTCAACTTATTAGTAATCAGAGAGTTACTATTTTGATATTACCCCATTTCCTTCTTAGAAGATACTTATTTAACTTATTCGAATTATTATTTTGAAAATTGAAAATTGATCTTTTATTAGTAATACTACTTAGCTATTAAGTAGCATTTTAACTTTACTATTTAGCTAAGCTCTTAGCTATTTTTAGAAGCCTTTGAGTTGAAAGAATATCATATTTGTAGCTATAGCTATTATTATTAAAGATATTATAAGCTATTTAATACCTAGGAAATACAGGCTATGAGGTATTGAAAACTAGTCTTCCTAGTTTAGTTCCTTAGAACTATATTTTAACTTTCTAGATTTATTTCATTTTTTCAAAAATAAGAAGGCCTATAAGGCTATAGCTAAAAAATAAAAGATTCAAGCTCTATTACTTATATAATAAAATGTTACTATAGAGCTTCTTAGTTTTATTTTCGACTTATAAGACTCCTATATAGTTATAACTACTTTAAAGGCTAATTAAAAAGGCATTAGTCTCATATTATAAGAATATCTATATCTTGAATTTCATACTATAGAATTCGAAATTAATAGCTTTCTTACCGAATTTATTAGTACATTCAAGGGCTATGTATCTAAAATAGCTACTATAAGTACTAATATAGTTAATATCAACTAAAACGCGGTATTAATAGTAGCTTTATAGCGTCTTTACCCTATATAATTAAAGTATTAAAAGTCTAATCTGAAGCTAAAAGAACTCCCTACTTTACAGGCTTTTATAACTAATGTTATAGATGTAAACTATGGGGAATTTCATACCCCTATATAAAATAGCTTTACTAAAAAGCCTTTTAGAAGGTATTTTATATTTAATCCTTCTAAGAAATCTGAAGAAATAAAAATAGATCTAAAAGCTTTATTTATAATAATAAAAAACATATTAAAAAGGGAAGATCCTACTAAAAGGATTATTTAAAAGATTTAAAGCTTTCTTATAGGTAATAGAAGCCTACTTCTAAGGCTTTCATAACTTCTACTATTTTAGTTATAATAATTAAAATAAAACCGAAGGGTTCTATAAATAAGGTTTTTATAGTATTTGCAAATATTATTTATTACGAAAATTCAACATTTAGTATTAAAACGCTATTTATAAAGCTTAAAGATATAATATTTCAACTTAATAAATATTCCTATCTTTATAATATAAATTTTACTATTTATATAATTATTAGCTTTTAGACGTTTACTAGAATAAATACTTTATAAAACCTAGTCCTTATATTTATAAGTAGGAGTTTTATAAATCCTTATAGTATAAATACTATAAAACTTATTATAAACCTAAGTTTTAAAACTTATATAGAATATTACTACTAGAGCTCTACACAACTACTACCCCTTAGTTTAGTAAAAAGCTTTCACCTTAAGTATAAATTCTTTAAGTTTATTATAATACTATTAAAATACTATTAAAATATCTCTAATAGCTAACTTCTAATATTAATAGACTTCTTATCTAAATGTAACTAAATAATAAATAGTAGATTATAAAAAAGAAATAGAAAATAGTAAGAAATAATAATAAATATTTATACTATAGAACTTTTAATAAGAATTCTAATAGACTAATAGTAGACTAATCTAATAGAAGATGAAAATTGATTTTTCTAAGAAACCCTTATATAGTTCTCATAGGACTATAAAGTAGTTTTATAAATAATATAAGTATTTTATATAAAGAAGAAACTGCTTCTTATTAGTACTTTTTTTAATAGTAATATTTTCTACTTTCCTATATAGAAGATAACTATATAATATAGATTAGAGGTTAATTAGATTTTTATTAAGAGATTAGAAGATTTCTAGTAGTTCTTATAGATAAGCCTATTACTTAAGGTTTAAATATAAATTAGTAATTTTTATATAATATAGAAGTTTTAGTATAATTAGAATATTAATATATTCTTCTAGTACTTTATTAAGTATTGTCAGAATTTTTATTATAATACTTAGGCTTTTAAGAAGATTTACTATTTCTATTAAAAGTTTAAATAAATATTTATTAAATGTTTTATTAAATTTGAATTAGTTATAAGGTAAATAAAAGGATATTTTTAAGTAGAAAATATATAGCTAAACTACTTCTAATTAGCTTTCTCCTATTAAATTTAAATAGTTACTATTAATTCAATATTAGTTAGATAGACTACTATACTATAATCTAATACTACTATATAATTATAATAGACCTTAAGATCTTTAATATAGAATTATGTAACTATAATAAGCTATAGTCTTTATCCTAATTAGAGCTAATAGTTAATTAGAATAAGGATATATAAATAATAGGTATAAGGGCAGTTTAAACTACTTTAGTACTAGTATAATATTACTATAATACTACTCCTTCTTACTATAGAGAGTTAAATAGATAATTAGTTATAACTAGTAGGCTTTAGTTAATTCCTATTATAAATATATATAAAACTTATGAAGTAAACCTTTTAGTTATATAAATATATATATAGGCCGGTACTTATATATATTATAATACTAAAGACTATTTTATTACTAAATATAAGTTATATTTTACTTACCTATTAGTATTTTCTGATATTAATATTTAAATTTAATAGTTAAATAAAGAAATTATAGATAATAAGGAAAGAGCTTAATTCTTTAGAAGAAATTCCCTAGGGGGTAAGTTAATATAACTACTAATAATAATATTACAATAATAAATAAAGCTAAGAAGATATAAAGATAAATAGATAAACTATTTTTTAATCTTTATATTAATAAATAATAAGTCTTTTATTTCTATCTAAATTAATAGTAGTTATAATTATCATAAAATAATTGGTAAGGAGTTTATAGAATAGTAGAGTTTTATATTAATTATATTATCATAATTATACTAATTGGGTATTAGCCTAAGTATTAATTAGGAAACTTATATTATTATAATACTTAGAGTATATATTAATTTAGAAAACTAGATATCTAAAGCCTTATTCTATAAAATATTAGGAATAATATACCTAACTATTTTTAAAGAAAACTACAGTTATAATATAGAAGAGTTATTTTAGATCTTATAAAAAAGTAAGTTAAAAAGAGGTATAATTAGTAGCCTAATTATCCAAACTATTAGTAATATACTAAAAGAGATATATATAGATAGATTTATAAATCTTATTAAATTACTAATTATAATATTATCTATTTTAAAAGAAGGAAGATACAAATAGTTAAGAATTAACTTAATATATATTAATATAGCCTTAATAGCTATATTACTAATTATATTCAATTAGCTAATACTTATATTACTTACTATTTATACGTCTTTTATAAACTTATTTAATCAAAATAAACTTTCTAGCTTCTTACCTTACTTAAAATCTCTTAACTATTATATTTACTTTAAGAAGAACTTAGATAGAACTAAATTAGACTTATTATAAAGGCTACTTTATAATATACTAAAGAAATATCTACTTAAAGTCTAATACTAAGTTATAAACCTTATAAATAAAAGTTAAATCTAAGTAAGTTTATTTATAACTAAAATACCTATCTTCTTTATTAAAGAACTAAGGGGAAAATAGTAGTTCTATATAGACTATTAAGCTTTTAATATTATTAGTATTTATAATTATTATTCCCTACTATTAATTAAAAGAATACTATATTTATTATTTAAATAATATAGTTTATAAAAGTAGATATCTATATAGTTTTCTATAAGATCTAGATTATAAAAAAAGATAAATATAAAACTACTTTTTAGATATACTTCAGCTTATTTAAATAATTTATTATTACTTTTAAACTAATAAATATACTTATAATATTCTAATACTATATTAATAGTATACTTCAAAATGCTTTTAATAACTTTCTTATAACCTATCTAAATAATACTCTTATTTATAGTTATAAATTTAAAAGTAACTATAAGGATAAAATTAAATAAGTCTTTAAATAATTATAAGAAGCGAATTTATATTTAGACTTAGAGAAATATAGATTTTTAGTAAAATAGATTAAATATTTAGGTTCTATTATTAAAGTAGGGAAAGATATCTATTATAACCCTAAAGAAACTAAAACTATATAAGAATAAGAAGACTTAAAGAATATCTATAGCATCTAGAACCTTTTTAACTTTACGAACTTCTATTACAACTTAGTTAACTACTTCTCTAATTTAATAAAACTCCTTATATAACTAATATAGAAAGGAATACTATTTTATTAAGATACTATATACTAATAAGTATTTAAAACGCTTAAAATTACTTTTATCTTAGGATTAATTATAGCTTAATAAGATCTAAAGTAATATATAATAATAAAAATAGATTATTTAAGAATAGTATTAAATAACTACTTCTTATAAGAAAATAGAGATAATATACTACAACTAATTACTTATTACTTAATTAAACTCACCCTAACCTAGTAGAATTATATAATTTATAATAGAAAACTACTACTAGTTATATTATATCTAAAAGTATAATTAGTAAAATTATAAAATATAATAAAACTATTTATTATTGTATCTAACTATAAAGCTTTAGAATATTTTATAAATTTAAAGCTTATTTTAAAGTAATAGGCTAGATAGGTTAAAACCTTATTAGAATTTAGTTTTATTTTGAAATACTATTTAGGCTATCTTATAAGGTATCTTAATACTTTCTTCTAATAAAACTAAAATAATATAATCAAACTAAACCTTCAAATATAAATCCTTTAACCTCTCTAGATTAACTTTAAAGATATAAATAGGCTTTTCTTAATACTTCTAATTTATAATATATAAATAGAAAAAAGTTAAAAAGAAACTATATAAATAGAAAATACTTATTAATATACTACTAGTAAATTACTAGATAGGTATATTATATTCTAAAGTATTATATTACTAATGCTATAAAACTAAATAATTATAATAATACTAATATATGGAGTTTACCTAGAAACTATCTATTAAGTAGCAAGAACATTCCTACTAGAAGCCTTAATATAGATATAAGTAGCCGATTTTATAGTAGAAAGGAATAGTACTCTACTATACTAAAACTAAATCTAAATCCCTAAGTATAAACTACTAATAACTATAATCTTCTAAATAATTTATAGCTCCTTAGTCTTAAGCTATTTTAATATTATTTTAATATTTATAGTATTCTTATAAGATTAATATTAGAATAGTATATTAAGAAATATTGAATATTCTATCTAAATATATAATATCTATAAGTATTTATATAAAAACTATAAGTACTACTAAAACCTATTTTAACCCCTATTAATTCCTAATAAATTCTAATTATAGATTTCTATTAACTTTATAATAAAACTACCTTTTATTAAAAAAGAGATTTTAGGTTTTTAATAGTAATTATACATTAACTATCTAAATATATCTAATTGGAAGCTATAATATTTACAACTATTAAAACCTATATAGAGAAATTCTAAAATACCTAATAGTAATTCTATAGCTTCCTTATATTAATTATTACTAATTATAACTTAGATTAAATTAGTATCTCTTAGATAGTAGTATACTAGTTAACTAGAATATAGTAATTATTATTAATATTATTCTATCCCTAAATAAATAGTGAAATAGAAAGAATGATACTTAAGATTTAAATATTCTTATAAATATATATTACTTTCTTATAATTAGACTAACTAATTTATCTTACTATATACTAATTTGTATTAAATGATAAGGACTTTTTAATTATTAGGATTAGTTTAAATAGGGTTTTAAATAGGTTTAATATTATACTTATTCTATACTTTCTAATAGTAGAATAAACTACTTATTCTAATTTGAAATAGGTTTTAATATTTTTATCTTACTTTGAAAATAGTATTACTATAATTGAAA
>AMCV02000004.1:132515-161451 GCA_000350065.2 Colletotrichum orbiculare MAFF 240422
TAGTAATAGTATATATATAATAATATAATAAAATAAATATTAATAAGATATAATAAATAGCTAAGAAGTCTTAAATTAGAAGTAAAATATAACTATTACTATAATATATTGAAATGAATTAGCTAAATAAGAAACTTAACTAAATAACTTCTAAATACTAGATTATCAATATATTAAACCTACTAAATGTTATATTAGATATCTTTATAAATACCTACTTAATACTTTATATTAATCTTATTAAGCAAGTAGAGGATAGCCTATTACTATTATAATAATATATAGATATATATCTTAACTCTATTTTAATTCCTACTCGGGAAGATAGTAAGACTTATAAAAAATATAAAGTTGAAGAGACACTAGTAGTAAAGAATATTTTAAAATAGAATTATAATTATAATATATTAGTTAAATAGAAGGATTATAATATTCTAATATAAAAACCTTTTAAGAATCTTATTAATAATAAGATTATATTATAATTTAAATTATAATATAGAAATATTAGAAAGAGTAATAAATTAGTATTAATTTACTAATAATAAAAAACTATATAAACTATAAACTAAATAATATAATAATTTATAAGAAAAATATATAAATTACTATAAAGCTTATCTTTTAGATATTAAATGAATAGACTAATTAAAAAGATTAGTATTATCTTATTCCTTTTTATACTCTTAGAAGTCTTCCTTTCTCTTACTATTATCTTATTCTTCTTTTTCCTTATTATTAGAAATAATAATAAGTAGTATTAGTTTAAAGGTAAGATATTATTAGTATTCATAGGAGTTAGTAATATTGTAATAACAGTAAATAGGCAAACTAGTATTAATAAAACTAAGGATATAATCATAATATTAGTAAGATATAATATAACTACTAGAATATATTATACTATTTTATTATAAGAAGATTAATATAAAAGTAGTAGGAGAAAGAAAGGAGAGAGATTTATTATTATCTATATAATATTACTAAAGTTAGTAAGGACGTATTTAGGAGTAAAATAGGAGTAAATATAAGAGTATTTTTAGTATATAAAGAGGGAGTAATAAGTATAATAGTAATATAAACTAGAGGAACTTATTAAATATAGTAAGAATAGTTATTATAATATTAAACTATAATAGAAAACTCTAGTAAAGAAATAGAAGTATAGTAGTTTTTAGAACTACTTTTATTATTAGTAATAAGAACTATAAGAATAATAATATATTTACTAAATATAATTAGAATATAAACTTGATAGTTAGTAGTATATAGTTTAGGACTAATACTAAAGAGGTAAGAACTTTACTTATACTTACTTTTTAATTTTAGATATTTATAATATTTATAGCTATAATTTAATATATAAGTCTAGAAGAAGCGACTCTTATTATATTTAAAATAATAATTAAAATAAATAGAAATAACTATATTAAGAGGCTAGTTCTTATTATTATTAGAATTACCCTTAATAATATAACTACTATAGGTATAAGTATTAGGCTTAAAAGAAATATAATAGTAAGAAGGGTTATTCTTAAGAAGTCTAGAACTAGTAGTAGTAATAGTAGATATAATAATAGAAGAAATATAAAAAAGAGAAATATAAATAGAAAAATAGTAAAATAATAGTATTATAATAAGTATAAGATAAGAGGTTATATAATTCTAAAGAGGGAAAAATAGGCTTATATAAAAAAAGGAAAAAGAAGCTTCTTGTAGATTAATAATAGGAGGAATATAATATAAAATTACTTAAAATAAATGTAGTATAAGCTTTTTTATTAATAAGGCTATTTAATATTAGTAATATCTAAATTTTCCTATTAGTAGGACTTTTTAATATTAATAGCATATAGAAGAAATATTTTAAATAGATTTTTCTAATTAGGTAGATTAGCTCAAATAACTAGATATTACTAGTATGTTGTTAAAACTATTAATATTAGATATTACTATAGTAATAGGGCGGAAAGATAGTAAGAGGTATATTATAGACCTAAGTCTTAAGGTTTATATAGAATATTACTATTAAAGTTTTATATAACTACTACCCCTTAATCTAATAAAGAGTTTTTACCTTAAGTATAAACTCTTTAAGTTTATCATAATACTATTAAAGCACTACTAAAGTATCTTTTGTAGCTAGCCTCTAATAAAACTATATATTAACTATAAGGATTCTATAAATCCTATAAATTAACTTATACTTTTTATATTCTAAAACTTCTTATTAATATTTCCTCTAGAATATTATATTATAATAAAAGTAGGTTTGTTAGAAATAATATCCTATATAATACTAAAGGTAGCTCTTTTATTATTCTTAATTTATAATATAAGGTCTATTTACTTATAGCTATAGAATTAAATATAGAGTTTTCACTTACTAAAGGCCACTATAATTCTCAGCCTCTTTAGAAAATATAGAAGGAAATCTTCTAAAAGTATAATATAATAACTATACTTATATTAAAATCAGCTAAACTAATAAATAATTCTAATTCTAGTTTAGTAGGGTTTATAATATCTTCTAACTGTAATATAGAGCTTTCTGAAAGTTTAATTGACTTATCTGCTAAATTACAGAGCTTTATTTAAGTTATAGAAGGCTCTATAGTAGATTTCGAGGCTTTTATAGTTAAATAGGTTTCTAATCTTAAAGATGAGCTTATTATTATTACTATAGAGTAGTATTATTACTTAGAGTACCCTAGTTATCTCTTTTAAGCTAAAATAGTTAAAATTATGGAAGGGATACCTATAAATAAGTTGAAAGAGGCTGATATTTAGTATTCTAATTATACTAAAAGTACAATTATAAGGTTATAGTTGAAAATTAGCTATAATAGCGCTATTAAACTACTTTATCGAACCTATATTAATTGAATTAAAATTAGCCCTACTAGTAATACTAGGAATCATTATACTATTCTTTATATTGATAATTATAGTTCCTATAGAACTATAGATTTGATAACTAAAAAAGACGATATTCTTAGCTATATTATAGTTTAAACAGAATATTTAAAAACCTAATTAGGATTTTATCCTAATATTCTATATTTCAATCATAGCCGAGAAGTTAATTCTGAACTTTTAGAAAGTTATATTAAAGACAGAGATATTATTGAAGAAGCCTTAGTACTTTATATTCTTGAATAAAATAGTATTATAGACCGTATCAATAAGGTTTTAATTGAAAAGACTAATTAGATTGAGAGAGATATACCTCAGGTATGTATTTTGTAGAATTATGTTAATACGCTCCTATTAGGTATCTAGTACTTCTATAGCTTCCTAAGCGATCTTAGGTTCAATAATAATAATAGTCTAATTCAATAATTAAGAGTCATATATATTATATATAAAAAACTATCTAAATTAGGAATCTATTAAGGCTTTAAAGAGAAATATCTATTTCTTCTAAAATGAGTATTTTAAATAATCTAAAGGATTACATTTTCTAAATTAATTAAATTAAATCCTAATAGTAATCTTATAATCTCTAAAGCTTTATAAACTCCTTATCTTATAATAGAACTCTCCTAGGAAGATCTAATAAAAAAATATAAAACTTACTATTAAACTAAAGATCCCTAAGATTTCTAACTATTCAATACGAACTTAATAATTACTATAAGTCTTATTTTAATTCTAAATTATAATTCCTAAGATTAAAGAAGATATTCAGATTATTCTTACTAAAAGAGATATTATTTTATAAGTTATAACTTTTGAATACTTCTTAATTATTTATATAGCTTTCTATAAGAAAGAATAAATTAAATATACTTTTTGAATAAAGATATATCATAAACAAATAAAAAAGATATAAGTAATATAGAAAGATATTAGATATATAATCTCTCTAGATTTCTTAAAATAGTTTTATAATATAATAAGAAGTTTTAGTATCTATCTATTTAAATTTAAAAGCTATAAAAATAATAATAAGATAAAAAGAAAGGTAGAAGTAAATATAAAATACTAAGTAATACTTATAAAGCTTATAAGAAAGAAATTAAATGTTAAAAGTAATATAAGAGTTTAGATTTCTTAATAAGAGAAAGTTATTTATAAATATTTAGATATTATAATTCTAAATATTTATAAGCTTACTATTTAATTTGGAGAATATATTACAATCTTTATAAATATTTAAATTAAACTTTGAATCTTTTGATATTAAGTTACAACGTTTTAGAAAACTTAAGATAATAATCTCATAATTACTAAAGTTATAAACTAGATTTACCTCTTTATTTTAAACTAGAATATCACTCTATAAAAAGGAAGATTAATAAGAGGGATATTTAACCTTATTAATATTTAAATTAATAATAGAAAAGTAGTAGAAAGATCTTCTCTTCTAATAAAAAGTAAGAATTAAGGTTAACCTTAAAGGGGGAGAAATACTTCTAATTAATATAATACTAATAAGTATTACAAGTAAGATTTAAATAATAATAAAGAATCTAAATTAAATAGAAATACTAATTATAAGATTTACTAGATAAAATACTTCTTCTTAAAATACTTCTATCTTAATAAAGAAATCTAATATTCTATTTAGAGATCTAACTAAAAAGTTTAGAATATTTTAAATAAAAAGATAAAATCTAATAGAAACTTCATAAAAAATATATAAAGAAAATTATAAACTTAACTTCAATTTCTAGACTATATAAATAATATTATAGTATAACAAATATAACCCGAGTAGCTTTAGATAAACCTAATACTTTTATAAGCTTTATAATCCTTAATTTGAGATTAATAATATGTATATTTAATAATATAAAATAGTTTCAGACCTTTATAAATTACTCTATAAATAACTACTTCTAAGTTAAAACTTAGAGGATCCTTATTAAAAGGTATAATATTATAATAATTACTATTCAAAACTTCTATAGGTTTATAAAACTATAATTCTATGATATAATACCATATTAAAACCTTATAAGTAATTTAATTTCATTTAAAAGGTTTTATAAGAAAAGTCTATAGTAGATTCAAAACCTAAAATATAACTATATATAAAAAGTAGATAAGATCTATCTCTATTCTTTTAAAATTATAAGTAGATAATATATATTTAGATATAACCCTTTAGAAAAAGCTACTTTTGAAATATTTATAGTTATAAAACTTCTACTTTAAAATAAATTTCTAAAGTTCTATTAGTAATATAAGTATACTACTTCTATATAAAACCGCTATATAACTAAATCTTCAGAGTTCTAATATATAAAGTTAAAATATCTAAACTTTAAAATGATAAACTATCTATTCATTCCTACTAGAAGAATAGAACTAAAACCCCAATTTCATATAGTCTTAACTATAAATTATAATATATATATAAGAGGGAAGATATATAGAGTAATATACAAAACTCTAAAAGCAATAGTATAATATACTAATCTAGGGGAGAAGATTACTATTCACTTTTATAACCTTAATAAAAGCTATAAAAGCTATATATTAATAGTAATCTTTATGGATTAAATAATTAACTTTATATAAAACTTCTATCTTTATTCAATAAGAACAAAAGAAGTCTTAAAGGTTGTTAGAAAGCTGCTTAACTTCCTAAAGATAATATATAAAACTATAATAAAAGGAATTAAAATAGATAATAAGATCTAAAAATATAAAATAATCTAAGTAGAGATCTATAAGAGAAGTATTAAATTCAAACCTTCTATACTAAATATCTAAATATCAACTAGAAAAGTAAAAAGAATAGTAATAATAATTAAGAAGTATATAAAATCTATAGCTATTAGAATATCTCTACCTTATAATGTATAACTTAAGGTCCTTAAAATAATTATATATATATATGACTATACTCCTTTAGCTTTATAAAACTAGAAGATATTATATAAATAGTTCTATTAATATTTCTAAAAAGAAAACCTATATATTAACTCTAGACTTCTCTTACTTAAAAGTACATAGATACTAAACCTATATAATAACTTATAAAACTTAGTTAAAACAGAACTAATATTAAAGGTTTATACTAAGAGCCTTGCTAGGATTCCTAGTAGGCTATATTTTGAGTAATTTCTTCAAAATCTAGAATCTTCTTAACAAGGAAGTCTTTATTTAGTTACTTTTACTCTGTACTTAGAATAGTATCTAAGCTCTACACCTATATATAGATTTAACTATAAATCTTACCTAATAATAGCATTCATGCTAATACTAGCTTATAACTAGTTAAAATAGTAATAAAATTACTTATTATTATAAATAATTATGCCCCTAGTTCTAATATTTAACCCTATAGTAATAGAAGACCTCGTAGTAATAATCTATAAAGGGATAGTTTTATTAAAACTAGGGCTTAATATATATAGCTAAAGATAACTACTAAGGCTATAAGATTAAGAACCTTTATAAACTTCTTGAAAATAGAATAAAATAGAGTACTTATAAGAGCTAGGTATTCTATAATCTATTACTCTTCTATATCTATATATTTATAATAGAACTAAAATCTCCTCGAAATCTATATAATTACCTATAAGAAGAATATTATAAAATAGATATAGAAGTATCTAATTATAACTATTATAACTAGAACTATTAGAATATTAGACTAAGCTTTAATAAAATTATTCTATATATTATAATTAATAAGTAATCTATAGATAATTGAAGGAAAATTATCTAATTATCCTATAAGCTACTATATTAAGCTAATAATATTAGCGACTAAGTATTAATTAGATAGTAACTTTATATCAATACCTTACTATAATATTAATTATTAGATACCTTAGAGTATTATAATAATCTAATTATAAGAGTTTTAAAAACTATTCAACTCTATTAGAAGTATCTATATCTATATAAATATTATTTATATATTAGTTATATTTAATATATTAACACTATTTACTAATAAGAGTAAGCTAAGTCCTATTATACTTATATAGAGATTATGAATTAGTTTAAATTAATAATAGAGAACTTTTATATTAGTAATATAAAGTCTTATCTTAAAGGTAAGTAGAACTTAGTAGGAATATTAAGGTTATAGATATTAAGGTTATAATAAATATTTAAACAGAATACTTATAATTAGTAATAATTAAATATCTTAAGATATTTAAATTATATATTAATAGCTATAAAGGCATAAAGGCGTAAGATTATTATAGAAAGGGTTATTAGTTATTTATTATTAAAAAGGTTAATATGAAGTAGGTATACTAACTATAGCTATAAGGGGTTTAGCTTTAGATTAACTAGAGGCTAGCTATAGTAATTAGTAGGAAAGTAGGAAGGCTAAAGTTATACTTTAAGAGGTAATATGTCTACTAATAGTTATAGTAGAAAGCGAGCTATTAGCCCCTCTAAAAGAGGTTTTTATAATTTAAGATATAATATTTTATGAGAAAGAATTCTTTAATAATAATTTCAAAACGTCTATATATAAGATATGATAAATAAACTTCAAGGAAATATAAAAGAAGATTATTAAACTCATAAAATAATTAGAAAGTATACCTAGAAGGTAAAATACCAATAAGAAAATAGATACAATTACTGAATAATTCTTAATAAAGCAGAATATTGAATCAAAAGTATTTAAAACTCTAAAGAGAAACCTATTTACTCTAAAGTAAGATTTAAACCCTAATTTATTCTTCT
Source organism: Colletotrichum orbiculare MAFF 240422 (assembly GCA_000350065.2). Lineage (NCBI taxonomy): Eukaryota > Fungi > Ascomycota > Sordariomycetes > Glomerellales > Glomerellaceae > Colletotrichum > Colletotrichum orbiculare. The sequence goes on from AMCV02000004.1 coordinate 140,187, forward strand.
TCTTTCCCTAAGACCTATAGGTTTTATAATAGCCTCTAAAGAAATACTAAAGAAGGAATATAAAAAGGGAGAAAAGCTATAAACCTTACTTATAATAAGATTTACCTTATAAATATCTTTTAAAATAGGTTTTATAGTAGGATATAAAATATATAGAAATCTTAGAACTTATATAAAACTGATTATTTCCTTAAATAAATACTTTAAATCTAGCTAACCTAAACATCCTATTAAAATAAATAATCTAGAATAAATAATAATAAGACTACTAATATATAAGATAACTAAAAAGAGATATAAGTAGTAATTTGATTAATTAATTAGTTACTTACTACGCTTAAAGTTTTAGAAGATTTAAAATAAAACTTAGAAGAACTTTATATATTGTTAAATAGATTCTGACTACTATAATATAATATAAAGTCCCTAAACCTTAAAAATATATACTAGTAAGAATTACCTCCTTTCTTACTATCTTATTAATAGTTTATAAGTTAAGAAGAATATCTAAATCATATAAAGAAGGATATAAGTCTTTAGGATATTTACTTATTAGCCTAGGAACTTTAAGAAACTAAGGAAATATACTTAAGAATCTACTAGATCTTATAATTATAAATCAGAATTAATAAACTAATTATAAAAGGTTAGATAGTTTTTACATACTATTAAATCTATACTTATAAGCTTAATAAATATAAATATTCACTAAAATTAAATACTTACCTAATTATAAGAAAGAACTAATAATTTAAAGATAAGTATAATACTTATATAATAATACTTATAGGAATATTATTTAAAATACTTATAATAATTACTATATATTTTAACTTTAGGCTTTTATAATATAATATAGTAAATACTCTTATTCATACTAGAATCAAAAAAGAGATCTATATATAAATACCCTTAAGATATAAGATATTAAATAGAATTCTAAAACTTTTAAAAGTATTCTATAGTCTTTAGTAATTCTTTTCTACTATAGTAATAATATTTTAAAAAGGATTTTAAAGATTTATAATTCTCTTATATCTCTAGAGAGAATTAATACTAATATAAAAACTAAATCTTTTTCTTCTTTTATGTTAATAACTATATTTTAACTTTCCCAAAGGTGCATAGAAGTCTTATAAGAAAAGCTATATAAACCTTCTAATTATAATATTATTTTAAAAGAGGAGAGAATATATAATAATTCTTTAGTATTGAAGTCTTATATAATTAAGAAGTTTAAAAGCTATAGCTCTTATAAACTATATATATAGAAACGACTTATAGATTCTTATTGGAAGAATACTAATTTAACGTAAGAAATAAATCTGTTATAATATATTTAGAATTCCTCTTATGTAAAAGAGATATTTTTTATTATAAAACAAGCTTCTATTAGAAGAAAGTAAGTATAATAATATAAATAGTAATTATAATAAGACTTAATATAATATATACTATTAGTTAATTAACCTATTCTAATTAATATACTAGCTTTTAATACTAAGGAATAGTAAACTAAATATTTAACTATATCTATCAGATTTAATATTTATACTTTAAGTATAATACAAAGCCTAAAAGCTTAGAAGCTACTTTAATAATTCCTTTAGATATAAGCTTTAGAAATAATATATAGAATCAAAAGCACTCTTAGAGCTTTATAATAAAGCTATTTAAAAGGAATATTATTTAGAAGACTACAAAATAATTTATAGTTAGAATACTAACTATAGATGCTAAACTACTCTCTTTCTCTTTTATAGTAAAAGAAATACTATGTATAAATTACCTATTAGCCTTACTATAACTCTAACTATTAATAAAAAATTTAAAATAAATAAGATTCTCTATTAATAAAACCTAATTAGTAATAATTAATATCTAATATAATAACTTCTAAATAGTAAGTCTAATCTCTAAAGAACTTATAAAACTTCAAATTTATCTAAGATATATAGATATTTATAACTACTAGCTCTACTAAGAGATCTCTAAAAAGAAACTATTAATTACTTATACTCCCTTAATATAATTAGTAATAAATAGCCTAATTAAAACTCTATTAATATAAATATTTAAGAAACTTTAAAAGTAATTAAACTTAAATTATAAATAAGACTGCTTTAAAAGAAATTATATAAGTAACCTTAAGAAGAATAAGGAAGTATAGAAGGCTCTCTCAAGTAGAATTAGTATAAAATATAAATAAATAATAAATAATATAAGATTACTATTAAGCCTAAAAGCGCGAAAAAGTAAAGCATTCCTCAATTCAGATTTAAAACCTATAAGTAAAACGATATCTATAAGTATGAAGCCTATAAATTAAAGCTAATCCTCTAAAGCTAAAGCTTATAGTAATAAACTAAATTACTATATTACTATTCTAAAGAACTATTATAATAGATAACCTACTTATAAATCTGAAGAAGTTACTTAAAGAGAATATTAGAAATATAACTACTTAAATAAAACAAGAGGTAAAAGTTAAAAGAATAATACAAATTAGTAATTAAACTTTTACCTAGAAAGAAAGAGCTAATACTATTAATACTATTTATAAAGGGGTTATTTAAAGGAAATATAGTAATAATAGAAATTATAAGAACTATAAAAACTATAAATAAAATATAGAAAGTAGGTATAAGAATTAAATAACTCTTAGTATAGTTAGTATAAATAGTAGTAATAGTATTATAAAGCTTCTAGCATTTAGTAGAAACTATTTAGAGATATATAGGTTAGGAAAGCTAATTTGAAAGTTATAGAAAAGATACATATTATAGATTTAATACTCTTATTATTTTAAATAATAAAGAATTTAATATAGAAATAAATAGTTTTTTCTATATTAGAATTATAGATACTATTAGTTAGATAGTATTTATAGTAATAATAGGGATTCTAATAATGAATCCTAGAAGTATTATAGTTCTTAATAAGGGAAGATAAATAATCAAAATAAGGGTTATAAGATTCCTCTTTATCGTCTTTAGTTATATATTTATGTTTATAACTAAGTAAGGTTAGAATTATTTTAATAGTTTTAAATATAAAGATCTTAGTATTCTTAGCTATAAGAGAACCTTGAGTAATAATAAGTTTCTTTTACTTCTTAGAAGTAGGAATAAACAACTTAGAAGTAAATATAAAATAATTTATAGTTCGTTTAGAATAATAGGGAGTCTCTTCTTTGAATCCTTATTATTAATTTCATTTTTAATATTTTAATTAGTAGCCTTACTATTAATTGCTATATAACTAATTACTATATTAATAATAAATAGAATAGCGTTTTTAAATACCTCCTATATAAACTTACAATTATAAGGAGATATATATATCAGAAAAAATAAAAGTTTCTTTAAGAGAATTTTTATGAATGAGAGAAAGTATCTTAAGATTTCTATATAAATTAGTAATATAATAATAAAAGGAATTTATTTCAAAGATTTATATCTTATTTCATAAAAGCTTATAACTAAAGAGAGAAGAAATAAAATATATAACTATATAATAAAACTAATAACTAATATTAAAACTTAAGAACTCTTAATTAATAAGATAATAAGTACTAAAAACAAAATAAATACTACTTAACTAATTATAATATTTTTCTATATAACTATTAATTATTAATTAAAAATTATAAAGAAAGAATTTAGAAATTATATAACTTTCTTAAAGGATCTATAGATAAAAGGATCTATTTTGAAATCTATTTATAAAGTTTATATAAGTAGGGAGAAGTTTTAGAAATATCTCCCTAGAGGAATATATTAAATTAAGAGAAATATACTTTAGATATATATTTTATAGACTTATATTACTATAGTCCTATTAGGTATCTAGTATTTCTATAGCCTCCTAAGCAATTTTAGATTCAATAATAACAACACAATTAATTTAACAAGACTTATACTATTTGACTTTCAGAAAAGCTGCCTCTTTATACTGAAGATACTATTATACTTATAATAATTAAATTAGTTAATCTTACTATTATAATAAGACTTTTAATCATTTCTCTATAAGTTTAATATAATATTTCCTTTTTAGAAAATAAGAATAAGCTTAATTTAGAAGATTTATAGCTTATAAGTATTGAAGTTTTAATAGCCTATTCTTCTACAAAATATAAAAATAGTAATAAATTTACTGTTTTTGTAGAAGAAGGCTTTTTTATATTTTATAAGAGTACCTCTTAAATCGCTATTAATCTCATACTTACTAGACTTTATAAATCTAAATTAATATTTACAATCTATTTAGAATTTATTAATATTATAGTAAGCGGGATACTTTCTATTCTTTCAGACTCTAATATTAATGATTTAGAGCTTATTATAGTAATTACGGAAGCCGTACCTCCTAGAAAGTCTTTTATACCTTACATCTTTACTACTTATTTAGAGCTTTAAATATTGAAATAACCTCTAAATAGTACTAAAAGAAATAATTAGCTTAAAGCTATTTATATTAAAATTAGCCAACTAATTAATTGCAGGGTTTTTGAAGCTATTCCTACTAGATAGCTCTATAATACAAGTCCTATAAAAGACCTATAGTTATAAGATAAGTCTTTAAGTATAAACCTAACTAAGATAGAACTATAAGTAAATCTAAGGCCTATCTAGTTACTAAAGGCTTTTAGTAAAATCATAATATGAATTATTTCAAGACTTTTATTATAAGCTCTAATTTAGTTACTTTCAGAGTCTTTTTAATTATAGTAATAGCTAAAGATTAAGAGATTTACTATATTAATATAGTTTGATTTTCTTTATACAGGGATTTAGAAGAAGAAATTTATGTTAGAATCTCTTAACTACTCCTTATTGAATTTTTCAAAACATTTCCTAATCTAAATATTATAAAGTTTAATACTATTTTAGAGTAGGCTTTATTACTATTTAAAACTCTATATAGATTTAAATAGAGCCCTAGATAGTAGTAAAAGAAGATTCGGAAGATCCTTTAGGATTTAGGACTTTTACTTGTAAAATCTAATAAGACTACTTATTATTACTATAACCTTAAAGATTCTATTTATTTAATTACTTAAATAGATAATTCTTGATTTTTAGAAAGAATCTACCTATTATAACTAAACTTAGACTTTTTCTTTAAAGATTTATTAATATTAAAGACTTAGGGGAGATATCACATTTATTAAAGCTTAGTATTACTTGAAACTAAGCCTAAAGAATTCTATAGGTATCTCAGGCCTACTATACTTAGTAGTTATTATCTAAGAATACTTTCAACTACTATAAAATCTTCTGAATTCCCTCTTCATTCTAAAGTCTTAAATGATTTATTTCTTATAGATAGAAATCCTAATTATAATTCTAAAAAAGATTTACTATAGTAATATTAATACCTAAATAGTAGCCTTATGTATACTATAGTTATAACTAAGCCTAATTTAGCTTTTTTAATACCTTTTATTAGTAAATCTTTATATAGACCTACTAAGAACTACTAAAAATAGTTCTAAGTATATTTAGATATCTATCTAGTACTACTATTTTAATACTTACTTACAGAAGGAGCCCTACTATAAACTTAGTAAACTATACTGATTTAGATTAAGCTAATTATTATAATACTCAAAAGTCTACTAGAAGGTATTTATTCACTATAAACAGTAGCCCTATTTTATAGAAATCGAAAGGATAGTCTACAGTAGCCTTATCTACTACTAAAGCCGAATTTAATAGTTTATAGGAGACTATTAGAGAAGCTAAGTAGTTATAAAGCCTACTTATAGAGCTAAATATTCCTATAAAGCTTCTAACTATTTATACTAATAATAGTAAAGCTTTAGCTCTAGCCTATAATTCTAAGTATTACTAGTATACTAAATATATAGCTAGAAACTATTTCTTTACTTAATAAGAGGCTTTATCTAATAATATAGAAACTCGATATTTATCAACTTCTAAAATACCTACTAATAGGTTTACTAAACTTCTTCCTAGCTTTAAATTTACTGAATTCCTTGAGCTTATAAGCCTTACTAATACTATAAATACTTAGTAACTTTACTGAAACCTTTAGCCTATTTTTAGTACTATTATTCTATATTATAATACTACTATTCTAATTAGAATATATCTCTTTAAGTATTACAGATTATTATTAGTAATTCAATAGCTTTTATAGGGTACTACAGACCGGTTACTTATAATACCTATTATTCTATAGGGTACTTATTTAGGTATTATTTTTATAAGGTACTAGTTACCCACCCTTTTACTTACTTATCTTTTATTATTATAAAGTAAAAGAAGGAGTATTAAAATATTAGGCTATAGGTGTTTACCCTATAGTAATACTCGACTTACTATTAAATATTTAGTAGAATATTCTACCTCGTTCTTTTACAGGGTACTTATTAGTAATTGACTTTCGTATTCGTAGTTACTAATATAAGCCTATATTACTGGAATATTCTAATAATTACTAATTAGAATATTCTAGAACTAAGTGTAGTACTATAAAAGAAGGCTTTTATACCATCTTTTAGCATGTATCTAGATCAACTAATAATAATATTTCTTTACTGAATATAACTATTATTCAGTCTTTTATACTATATCCTCTTTCCCTGAGAATATTTAGTATATATACTTTTAATATAAGGTATCACTTTACTGGCTGTAGGCTACCTGCCTACTTACCTTTCAATACAAATTTGTATAACTTTAGAAGTAGTATTAGATTTTATATAATATTTAGTTTCTATAGATAATATTACTATAATAATCTAATATTAAGAGTTTTATAATATTAAGCTTCTAACTATAAAGAATATCTATCTAATTATTAGTTTAGATATAATCTTATAATTCATATAATTACTATCTCTTTATCTATAGAGTTCTAAATTATTATTTCTATTTTTTATAACATAATAAATATAGTATTTAGTTTATATTTTAATATATTAGAGAAATTATAATATCGGCCTTTTAAAACAATCTTTAAAAGTATACAAAACTCTTACTTATAACTTATAACTAAATAATAAGTCTAGTCATATTATATAGGCGGCAAATTAGAGCTTTTTAAAACTTTAGTAATAATGTTATTATAATACTTTATTAGTTTCTTTTTCTATTAATATAGTAAAGTCTCATGCTCCTACTTCTATTGAAGTAGTAATTAGATAGAAGACTTCCCTAAATTCCTTAATTATTTCTTTTAAATAAATCTTTTACAAGATTACTATCTTAGTCTTATTCAATTATAGGTAAATCCTTAAGAAAGAGTCTAATACCCCTAAGCTATTTATTCTTATATTTTATTTAATTTATGAAAAATTTAGTAATATTCTTAGTTAGCCTAATAACTAATATATTGTTAACATATATCGCGATTATAACTTTTAGTTTACTATTAAAACTTTTAATTTTCTATTATAATATATAGTATTACTTAATAATAAGACTTTAAAACCTATTTATATTAACATTTCTTAAAATCTCTATTAGTATTATTAACCTCTTTATCTAAAGCTATATTGTACCTATTTTAATTAGATAGTTTAATTTCAATTAGTATTATAACTTACCATTTTAATATAATAAAAATATTTCAAGTCTATAAAGTAATGATTAAGTAATGAGAATACCTATATATATATATATATATATATATATCTTNTACTACTATATATATATATATATATATATATCTTGCTTAAGATTACTATTAAAATATACCCTAACAAGGTCCTATTACCTTACTACATATCCTTCTCTGCATGTATAGGCTACTAGAATACTCTATAAAGCTGCTTAAGATATTAATATATATATCTTTATAGAATCTCTTCTATAAACCTAGAGGAATCTATAAGTAATAATTCAGACTTCTTTCTTTAATAATTTTTAACAAGCTTTTTGTATTTAATACCTATTTAGCTATAAGTTTTATACTTTAAAAGACTTCTATAAATAGTATAAATTATAATATCTCTCTCTTAATAAGAATTATTATCTTATTAAAATAGGCTTCTTTATATAAAAACTAGTTATTTATAGGCTTATTATATACCTTAGTTATTATAACTAAATTAGTATATAGCTATACCTCTTCTTCATAAAAAGGCATATTGTTTACTATAATTATATAAGTAACTAACCCCTCTTGAATAATATCTTCTTCTATTAGTATTTCTTAAGATATTCTAAGCTATAATTAGAAAACCTTTAAAACTAATAAAACTAACTTAATATATCTCTATAATTATAGTTTTTAATTAGAAGGTAGTATTTATGACTTTCTAACTTCATCATTTATTAATTCGTGAAATATGATAATAGATATAACATTAATCTTCTTTTGTAGTTTAATCTATACTTTATAGGCTTAGCTTTATCAATAATTATTCAGAATACTCCGTTTCTTTAGAGTTTTATCTTTTTGGATTTAACTTGAATCTCTAGATTAATATTAGTAAGATAAATACTACTGATAATTCGGAGTTAACTTATATTAGGGATAGAATCCCTATCTAGCTCTTGACTTTTACTTAATACTTAAATAGGTATTTTATTTCTACTACTACTATATATAACTATCTTGTAATATAGACGGCTGTTATAAATAGCTATACCTATAGGTATTCTGGGATATCTATATCTACTGACAGGATTCTAGCTTTATCCAATATAGTTCGCATTGCTCTTTCTAATACTCTATTTTATTTATAGACTATATGAAGTTATTATCAAGATTAAAAGTATAAAAGAGTAAGATATTCTTTAATTTAAAACCAAGGTTTATAGGTAAAAAGGTATCTGCAAATATAAAACCTATAAACTCAATCTAATCTTCTTAACCTAAAATTTAAAGTAATAAACTAAATTACTATATTACTATTTTGAAAAATTACTTTGATAAGTAATTTATTTACAAGTATCAAGAGAAGGTCTAAAAGGGGTATTGCGGGTTTAATTATTTCAATATAATAAGAATTAAAACTTTCAAAAGAAATATAAATTAGTAATAACGCTTTGACCTAGAAGGAGAAAGCTACTACTACTAGTACTATCTATAAAAGCGTTACTTATAAAGACTATAGTAATAATAAAAATTATAGAAACTATGAAGATTAAAGATAGAATATAAAGAATGGATATAAGAATTAAGTCACTTTTATTATAATTAGAATAAGTAATAGTAATAGTATTATACAACTCTTAGTACTTAATAGTAGCTATTTGAAAATATATAAGTTAGGAAAGCTAGTTAAGAGGTTATATATGAGATATTTGTTATAGATTTAGGGTTTTTACTATTATGAATAATAAGGAATGTAGTAAAAAGATAAATAGTTTTTTCTATACCTAGTTTATAAGTATTACTAGTTAAATAGTATTAATAATAATAGAAAACCTAGTAATAAACTTTCAAAGTATGATAACTTTTGATAAGAAAAGATAAGTAATCAAAATAATGATTATAGAGCTCTTTTTCATTATCTTTATTTATATACTTTTATTTATAATTAGAGACAAAAAGAGTTATTTTAGTAGTTTTAAATATAGGAGATTTACTAGTTTTAGTTATAGGAAAGCTTTTAGTAAGTATAGGTTTGTTTGAATTTTTTGAAATAGGACTCAGTAATTTAGAAATTAATATAGTATACCTTACAGTTCTCTTAGAATAATAGGGTATTTCTTCCTTAAAGCTCTTAGTATTAATTATATCCTTATAGTTATAAGTGGTATAACTATTACTAATTACTTTATTAATAATAAATAAAATAGTATTTTGAATTACTGCTTATATAAACTTAGTATTATTCAGAGATATACTAGAGGTAATAAGGATTTCTTGAGGAGACGTTTTATAAATAGGAAAGAATATTTCAAAACTTTTATATAAATTAGTAATATAATAGTAAAAGAAATCTATTTTAAAGATTGTATATTATTTAATAAAACTTCATAGTTGAAAGAAAAGAAGATAGAAGCTATATAAATATATAAAAGAATTAATAATGTATATTAAAGCTTGAGAGCCTTTTATTAATACAATAATAAGTATTAAAAATAGAATTAGCACCACGTAACTAATTATAATACTTATTTATATAACTAGTAATGATTATTTCAAAATTTAAAAAGAAGTTTAGAAGTTATTTAACTTTCTTCTGAGATTTATGAATAAGAAAATCTATTTTTAAATCTATTTTAAAAAACTTACATAAATAGGGAGAAGCTTTAGAGATTTCTCCCTAAAGAAGTATATTAAATTAAGAAAGATATACTATATATATATACCTCTTAGGATTATATTAATATATTCCTGCTAGGTATCTAGTACTTCTATAACCTCCTAAGCAATTTTAGATTGAACAATAATGATAATAATAATACAATTAATGCGATAATAACTCTATTAAGATACTACTAAAATATCTCTTATAACTAGCTTCTAATAGAAACTATAGTTATTATATAGATAAAAAGCTTTTGAGTAATTCTTACTAGAGCTATATATTTAGTTTGATAAATGAAGAAAATTACTACTTTTGATCAGCTTAACTATAGTTTCTGATATTATGAGAATGTAAGTAAAATATATAAGCTAAAATAGATTTTCTATCATAAATATCTCAGGCCTAATCAAAGTCTACAAATCTAAATAAACTAAAAATATGAAAATTATTATAATTATAAATTGATCTGAAATTAAGGTTTTTCTTTCAAGTAACCCTAAATTCTATTAAAAGTAATAAAATATTCGCTAGGAGAATCGAAAGAAAATCGAGAATAAGTAATAGTAACTAGAGTAATATCTAGCTTGGTTTTTAAAGCTAGATATAGGAAAACCTCTACTTCTTTTTAATATTCTAATATCTTTTTTCAAACTATTATTCTTATCAATAAAGAATCTCCCTTCAGTATCTCTTAGAGTATTAAAACTATAGATATTCTTTTTATTATACTTAGTAAGAACTTTATCGGTATATTTAAACTCACTTATTTCTATACTTCTATTTTCTCAGGTAATAATTACATTACTACCTAAGAAGTATTGAAGTCTCCTAGATCTTAAATTTCAATATTCTTTCTCAGATGACTATAAATATATTCTAAAATAGTAGAATTATTAGCTTCTAATAGTATTTTAGTTTTATTGAGAGGAATATTTAGTATGAATCTTCCTTCATCATAAAAGAATATTTTAAAACTAATCTTATATAGAATAGATTTGAAATATAGATACTATACTTTAAACTTCTATTTTAATCTATATAAAACCTTATTTAACGAATAAGTAAGTAGCTAATTCTCATAATTAGTACTATAAACTAAACCTTTCGAACCTTTCTGATAGAAATAACTAGTAAGTAATCTAATATATATCTTTTTATCTACTTTCATATAAATAAATATAGTAGTAATAATGTACTAAGTTAAAGTCTAGTTAAAATAGATAAATATAGTAAGTATATATCTATAACTCTCAGGCCTATAAGTAAGACTAAAGGTTTCTAAATAGTTAATACTAAGATTTCAGTTAAAACCTTAAGTAATCTATTTAACTTTAGATATAGAATTACTTAAATCCTTATTACTAGATTTTGTTTTATAAACATATTTCCTCTTTAATATATAAATTTTGCATCTTTTAATCAAAAGAAATATTCACTAGTAATATAACAGTCTAAATCTTTATAGATTTCCATAGTTTAGCTTTTTTACTTATAGTATACTTCTAGTTATTATTATAACAAATTGAAAGTTAATAATCTTTCAAAACGTTAGAATCTTTTTTAGAGTATCCATTAACAATATATCTTTAGTAGTATGAAAAGTATTATATTCATTAATAAATAAATTCTTGTTTTAATTCTATTAATTAGAATTAGTAAAAGCTCTGCAGCAAAATAGTCTTTAATTATAAAAGGTATATTCTTCTAATAGAATAACCATTTATAGCTTTATGTAACTTTTAGATTTAAAGAAAGACTCTCTATAGATATAGTAGATATTTTTATAAAGTTCTTAATACTATTTATAGCTCTATAAAGATAGGTTTTAGAAGGACTACTTAGTTTTCTATTAGGAGAAAAATCTAAGTTACTATTATTATTATGAATTATAACCTCCACGAGAATGAATAATAATTAGATACTAAGAAGAATTATTAGAATTAAATTAGTTAGACTTAAATCTTCATTTTTACTTATCTCTAGACATAAATCCTTCTATATATATTATAATTATATATATATTAGTAGATATTTCGAGACTATATAAGTTAGAAGAACTAATGTTTTAGAATCTTTAATATATTATTTCACTCTGGATAGTTTATAGAAGAGAAATTATATAACTCTTCGTTTAATTTAGTATTAAGCTTTCTGAAGAGACTGTTACTATTCTTACTTCTTCATATTTAAAATCTATCTCTAAAAGGTAAGCTACTTTATTATATTAGAAATATATTTAGTAATCTGGACTTTAATATAGAACTTAGAAGCGAAACTATATTCTCCCTATGAGATTACTATAACAATATATTGATATAAAAAGTTCTTTTAGTTAACTATATCTAGTAGTTATAGTATTATTCAATATAGATAACTTTCTTTTATTAAGAATTTAACTAGTTTTTAAGAGTATTTATATCTTTAAATTAAATAGTATTATAAGTTTAAAAATTCTAAGCTCCATAAGTACTATAGTTATAGGTAATTACAGTACTTTCTTTGATTTTTACATTAAGCCTCTTAGCGTATCTATGCTTAGCCTTATAGTAATAGATACTACTTTATACTCTTTTATTATTAATAAAAAGCTTTTTTTAATTCTTTCCCTTATATTAAATACTAAACTTAAGAAGAGAATGAGGTATTTAATTATATGTTTCAATAGAAGCTTATATAGCTAACCCTTAAAAGTAAAAACATAAATTAGAATTACAGAAAAAGGCTTTAGTTTTATTAATTATAGTTCTTATGCCTCTTTTATTTAAACTATTAAGTTTATAGATATAAAGTAGGTTGATATTTCAAATAATACTATTACTAAGATAAATGATCTTTATTCTATTCTTACTTACTTCTTAATGACTTTGTCTTGATAAATCTACTATACCTATCTATAGATAGAATAGGATATTTAAAATAAGTATAAGTTTCTGGTATAATAAGTCTATATGAATATAACGTAATATTATTAAGATATTTAAATATTTTAAAGAAATCTAAGATTATGTGAACTTGATTAGTAAACTAATTTTTAAAGTCAACTTTATAAATAGGTATTCTAATATCTTGAGAATACTTGAAACCAATATTATATATTATCCTTTCAATTAACTTAATAATATTACTAATATATCTCACCCTATTATATAATGTTTTTAAATTATTAATATTCGTAATTTTGATATAAAGAATTAAGTATTTATATTGAATAGAGAATTTAAATTTATAAAGATTCTTAATTTTGATTCTTATAAATAAAAGTTGATCTTTCGTAATATTATATAATATTATTAAAGACCTAAGCCTTAGGGCGTATATGAAATTTTACTATTAGGGCTTTATAAAACTACTATCTCTATAATTTAGTGAAGAGTTTCTATCTTAAGTATATATTCCTTAAGTTCATCATAATACTATTAAGGTATTATTAAAGTATTTCTCACAGTTAATATTCAATATTAACAAGATTCTTATTTAAGTTTAATTTAATAGTAAATAGTAGAATACATAAAGGAAATAGAAAATAGTAAAAGATAATAGTAAATATTCATATTATAGAATTCCTAATAGAAGTTCTAACTGACTAATAGTAGACGAGCTTAATAGACAAAAAGAATTAATTTTTTAAGAAGTTCTTATATAGCTTTAATAAGACTATAAAGTAGCCTTATAGATAGTATAGATACTTCAGATAAAGAGGAAATTATTTCTTGTTAATACTTCTTTTAATAATAATACTTTCTACTTTCCTATATAATAGATAATTTTATAATATAAAATAGTAATTGATAGGATTCCTATTAGGAAATTAGAAGACTTCTAATAGTTCTTATAGATTAGCTTATTACTAAAAGTCTAGATAGAAATTAGTAATTACTATATAATATAAGAAGTTTAGTATAATCAGAATATTAATATATTCCTCTACTATCTTATTAAGTATTATAAGAACCCTTATAATAATATTTAAACTTTAAAGAAGATTTATTGTTTCTTATAGAAATCGAAACAAATATTTATTAAGTTTCCATTAAATTCAAATTAATTATAAGATAGATAGGAAAGTACTTTTAGATAAGAGATATCTAGTTAAATTACTTCTAACTAACTCTCTTTTATTAAATTTAAATAATTACTATTAGTTATAATATGAGTTAGATAGGTTATTATACTATAGTTCAATACTACTATGTGATTATAATAAACCTTGAGATTTTTAATATAGAGTTATGGAATTATGGCTAGCTATAATTCCTAATTTAATTAGAATTAATAATTAATTATAAGAAAGATATATAAATAATAGATATAAGGATAGCTTAAGCTACTTTAATATTAACATAATACTACTATAATACTTTTTTTCTTTATTAGAAGGCGTTAAATAGATAAGTAATCATAACTAATAAGTTTTAGTTAACTCTGAATATAAATATATATAAAGCTTAGTAGGAAAACTCTATAGTTATCTAGGTATATATATAGACTAATACTTATATAAATTATAATACTAAAAACTATTTTATTATTAAATATAAATTATACTTTACTTACCTGTTGGTACCTTCTAATATTAATATTCCAACTTTATAATTAGATAAAAGCAATATAAATAATAAGGAAAGAACCTAGATTTTTAGAAGGGATTACCTAGAAGGTTAATTAATGTAAGTACTACTAAGGAAATTATAATAATAGATAACATTGGAAAGATAAAGAAATAAATCAATAAGTTATGTTTTTTAATTTCTATATTGATAAGTAATAAGTTCTTTTATCTCCATTTAAATTAATAGTAGTTAGAAGTACTATAAATTATTAAATAAGAAGTTTATAAGATAGTAAAACTTCATATTAAGTATATTAATATAATTATATCAATTAGGTATTTCCTTAAGTACTAATTAAGAAGCTTATATTACTAGGATAGTTAGAATATATATTGAATTCAATAGGTAGATATTTAAAATTCTGTTCTATATAATTATAAAGATAATATATCCAGCTATTTTCAAAAAGTTATGATTATAATATTAAAACGCTATTCTAGATGTTATAAGGAATAAGATAAAGATAGATATACTTAGTAGTCTTACTATTTAGACTATTAGCAATATATTAGAGAAGATATATATTAATAGATTTATAGATTTTATTAAATTACTAGTCATAATAACTTCTAATATAAGAAAAAGAAGATATAAGTAATTAGTAATTAATTTAGTACATATCAATATAATTCTAGTAGTAATATCACTAGTCTTTTCAAAATAGCTAATAGTTACCTTATTAACTATTTATATTCTTTTTAGAATCTTATTTAATAAGAATGAGGTTTTTAGTTTCCTGTTTTATTAAGAGGTTCTTAATTATTATATTTATCTAAGAAAAGATTTAAATAGAGTAAAGTTAGACTTACTATAAGAACTATCATATAATATACTTGGGGAATACTTTTGAAAGTTTAATATTAAATTATAGACTTAATAGATAAGAGTTAAGTTTAAGTTAACTTATTCATAGTTAAAACGCTTGTCCTCCTTATTGAAAGACCTAGGGGAAAGTGATTCTTCTATATAGATAATTATACTTTTAGTATTACTCAGAGTTATAATTCTTACTTCATACTATTAATTAAAAGAATATTTTACTTACTATATAAAATCATATAGTTCATAAAGATTAATATTTATATGGTTTTTTATAAGGTTGATTTTTTAAGAGAAATAAATATAAAACTACTTTCTAGATATATTTCAGTTTATTAAAATAGCTTATTATATCTCTTAGGCCAATAAGTATACTTATAGTATTCGAATATTATATTAGTAATATATTTTAAATTCGAATCCTGCGGCGGGCAACTACGACCGGTAGGCACATGCCTTCCGATTGCGTAAACCAAGTGTGGCAACTGCCACTAGCTGTCGGCTACTACCGTTAGCTGTAAATAGCTGGCGACTGTTGACGGCTAGCGACAGCTGCTGCCGGCTGGCTGGCATTAGTGTCACGTGACTACGATCCTTTATAGAGTAACTACGACGGATAGGCCTATACCTTTCCTATTTATTAGATATCATATTAACTAACCGTATTTACTACCTGAGGTTTTCTCCGTTTAAATGGTTCCTTAGCACTAGTAGTATCTATAGGGTAAATGAGGCAAGAGCTGACTACTGGGTGTAGCTTCCTTTAAAGGGTTCCCGAGAGGCATATGACTTTAAATAGATCAAAGACCTTCAATACAACTACCAATATATTTTAAAGTATTCTTGATAACTTTATTAAAGTTTATTTAGATAATATCTTCATCTATAATTATAAGTTAAAAAGTAATTATATAGATAAGGTTAAATAAATCTTCAAGTGGTTATAAGAAGTTAATTTCTATTTAGATTTAGAGAAATATAATTTCTCTATAAAGTATATTATATCTCTAAGCTTTATTATTAACATAGAAAGGGGTATTTATTATAACCCTAAAGAAACTAAGCCTATATAGAAATAAAAAAGTCCTTAAGAATATCTATAGTATTAAGAATGTCTTTAGTTTCATAAATAGCTATTATAATTCAATTAATTATTTCTCTAGTGTAATAGAATTTCTCATATAACTAGTAAAGAAAGAAGTATTCTTTTATTCAAATACTATATATTAATAAGTATTTGAAATACTTAAGTTTATTCTTATTTTAGAAGTAATTATAACTTAATAAAATCTAAAGTGATATATAGCAACAAGAATAGATTCTTTAGAAGTAATATTAAATAGTTTTTTTATATAAGAGAATAAGAATAATATACCATAACTAATTGTTTATTATTTAATTAGACTTATCCTAGCTTAATAGACTCATACTATTTGAATAAAGGGATTATTAGTAGTTATATTATATTTAAAAATATAATTAGTAGAACTATAGAATATAGTAGGGCTATTTATTATTCCTTCTAACTTCAAAACTTTAAAGTACTCTATAAGCCTTAGGTCTATTTTAGAATAATAAACTAAATGGGTAGAAGTTTTATTAGAGTTAAATCTATCTTGAGATATTATCTAGATTACTTTATAGGATATCTTAATACGTTTTCTTAATAAGCCTAGAATAACATAAAAGAATTAAAGCTTCTAATATAAGTCTTTTAATTTCTCCAAGTAAACTTTAAAAATGAAAATAAGTTCTACTTAGTATATTGTATTTATAATATGTCGATAAAAAGAAGTTAAAAAGAAGTTATATAAATAAGAAATACTTGATAGTATATTACTAGTAGATTACGAAATAGGTATGTTTATTCTAAAATATCATATTTTTAATACTATAAAACTAAATAATTATAGTAATACTAATATATAATACTTATATAGGAACTATCTACTAAGTAATAAAAATATTCCTATTGTAAAGTTTAATATATATATAAATAGCTAATTATATAATAAGGAGGAATAAGATTTTATTATACTAAAGTTAAGTCTAAGTCTCTAAATATAAGCTATTAATAATTATCATCTTCTAAATAGTTTATAACTCTTTAGTCTTAAGCTATTTTAATATTAATCTAATATCTATAATTCTCTAATAAGACTAATATTAAGATAGTATATTAAAAATATTAGATGTTTTATATAAGTATATAATATCTGTTAGTATTTATAGAAATATTATAAGTACTATTAAGACTTATTAGAATTCCTATTAATTCTTCATAAATTTAAAAATAGATTTCTATTTATTCTATAATAAAACTACTATCTATTAAAAATAGGAATTCAAGGTTCTTATTAGCAATAATAGATTAGTTATTGAAGTATATTTAATTAGAAACTCTAATATTAATAATTATTGAAGTTTATATAGAGAGATTCTCAGATATTTCATAGTAGTTCCGCAATTTCTTAATAAACGTTATTACCAATTATAAATTCGAAAGAAATTAATATTCCGCAAATAATATTATACTAATTAATAAAAGTAAAGTAATTATTATTAATATTATTCTACTTCTAAACAGATAATTGAATAGAAAGAATAATACCAAAGATTTAAGTACCTTTATATATATATATATATATATATATATATATTACTTTCTTANGTACTTATATATATATATATATATATATATATATATTACTTTCTTATAGCTAGACTAGCTAGCTTATATTACGATATATTAATGAGTATCAAATAAAAACGACTTTCTAATTATTAAAGTTAGTTTAAATAGGCTTTGAAATAAATTTAATATTATACTTATTCTATACTTTTAAATTATCTAAAAGACTACTTATTCTAGTTTAAAGGAGGCTTTAGTAGTCTTATTTTACTTTAAGGATAATATTACTATAGTCTAAGTAGTAATAGTATATATATTTTATTTCTAATAAAATAGATATCAATAGAATATAATAAGTAGCTAAAATGTTTGAAATTAGAACTAAAATATAATTATTATTATATTGTATTAAAATAAATTAGTTAAATATGAAATTAAACTAAATAGGCTTTAAGTATTAAGTTATTTAGATATTAAACCTATTAAATATTATATGGAATATCTTTATAAATATCTACTTAATATTCTATATTGAATCTTATTAGATATATAGAAAAAAGCTGATTATTATTTAAATAATATATAGATATATATCTTAACTTTATCTTAATTCTTACTAAAGAGAATAGTAAAACTTAAGAGGAGTATAAAGTTAAAGAAATATTAATAGTAAAGAATATCTTAGGGTAAAGATAAAAATATAGTATACTCATTAAATAGAAAGATTATAATATCTTAATATAAGGATTCTTAGAAAGCCTTATTAATAATAAGACTAAATTATAATTTGATCTATAATATAGAGATATTAGAAAGAATAATATATTAATATCAATCTATTGAGAATAAAGAGCTATATAGACTATAAGCTAAGTAATATAATAGCTTTTAGGGGATATGTATCAATTACTATAAGACTTATCTTTTAAATACTAAGTTTCCTTACTTTTACTCTATACTTAGAATAGTATATAAGCTTTTTACTTTATATGTAGATTTAACTATAGACTTCACTTAATAATAGTATCTATATTAATACTAGCTTATAAATAGTTAAAATAGTCATAATATTATAGCTAAAGGTAACTACTAATATTATAGAGTTGAGAGCTTTTGTAACTTTCTTAAGAATAGAATAGAATAGAGTATTTATAAGAATTAAGTATTCTATAATCTATTAGTCTTCTATACTTTTCATGATAAAACTGAATTCTAGTCAATAACTATATAGCTACTTATAAAGAAATAATAATAAAATAAGTATAAAGATATCGAGTAATAATAATTATAATTAGAATTATTAGTATTCTAAACTAAGTTTTGATAAAGTTACTCTAATTACTATAATTAATTAAAGATTTATAAATATTTAGAAGAAGATTATCCACCCATCTAATAAGTTATTATACTCAGCTAATAATATTGGAGATTAAATATTAATTAGATCATATTATAATATTCATATCTTATTCTTATGCTAGTTATTACATATTTTAGAATACTATGGTAATATACTTATGAGGGGTTAAAATACTATCTAGTTATACTAGAAATATCCATATTTATATAAGTATTATTCATATATTAGTAATACTTGATTAATATATTAAGATTCTTTAGAAATAAGAAAAGCTCGGTCTTATTATATTTATAAAGAAATTGTGAGTTAGTTTAAATTAGTAGTAGAAAGGTTTTATCTTAGTAATATAAAGTGTTATCTTAAGAATAAGTAAAATATAGTTTATAATAGAGATATTAAGGTTATAGATATTAAGCTTATAGTTATCCTTTAAATAGAGTATTTATAGTTAGTAGTAATTAAATATCTCAAGATATTTGAATTATTTATAGCTATAAAAGTATAAGAGTATAGAGGTACGAAAATATAAAAACATAAAGGTATAAGGTTATTATAGAAACAGGTATTAGGTATTTATGATTAAAAGCTTTAATATAGGGTAAGTATATTAGCTACTATAGCTATAGAAGGTTTAACTTTGAATTAACTAGAGGTTAGTTATAGTAGTAAGTAGGGGGGTAGGAATACTAAAGTTATACTTTAGGCTGTAATATATCTACGGATAGTTATAGTAGAAAGCGAGTTATTAGCTTCTCCCTAGAAATAATATAAGAAATCAGCAATATATTCTATTTGTATAAAATGAATATTATCGCTTATTTAATAAATATAGTAATCCTTATTTTTAAGTCTGCCTTCTATAAAGTATTCAAAAGAGATTCTATATTATATGATAGTAGATATATATAGTAATAACTTATAAAAACTTATAATACTTATAATATTTATCTCTTATTTCTTTCTATTTCTCTTTATAACCAGAATTGTATTAATATAGTTATCACTCAATACATTAAATTAATAATCATATTAACTTTAACTTCATTCCTAATTAACTAGATTATACTACCCCTTTTATCTATTATTAAGTATAATAATTAAACTAATTAATATCGACTCATATTAATACTAAGAGACATTTTGAGAAATCTTTAAAAGCTTAAGTTAGAAAGTATATAGAGCTTTACTAGTAAAAGATCTCTACTGAGTAATTATAGTCTATCTGATAAA
This sequence comes from Colletotrichum orbiculare MAFF 240422, assembly GCA_000350065.2. Taxonomy (NCBI): domain Eukaryota; kingdom Fungi; phylum Ascomycota; class Sordariomycetes; order Glomerellales; family Glomerellaceae; genus Colletotrichum; species Colletotrichum orbiculare. Next base: position 161,075 of record AMCV02000004.1, read on the forward strand.
TTTATATATTTCTAAAGTTATAGGTTTCAGAAGAATACTAATAATTGAAATATACTCAAATTATACTAGTAATAGATTCTCTCCTAACTTATAATCCTAGACTATATTTCGTTCCTTACAGTTTATTAATAGTTCTAGAAGGATATAGTATAGCTATAGTAAAGTAATAGCTTATATTGATAAATATAGAAGAATGTTGTAATATATAAGAATGTTGTAATATATAAGAATGAGAATAATAATCAGTATCTATTAGAAAGTTAAATCTTTATAATAGGGGAAGTGAATTCTACTTTCTAATAGTAATATGAATGCTAATAATATATGGATTTAATGTTATATATATATATATATATATATATATATATATACTACTA
>AMCV02000004.1:161537-243363 GCA_000350065.2 Colletotrichum orbiculare MAFF 240422
TATATATATATATATATATATATATATATATATAGACTTCAATTTGAAAGACTTATAGGATATCTATTAAAAGGCTTCCTAAGACTAGGAGAAGATATATCTTAATATTATAAAACGAAGAAGGTTTCTATTACTCAAAGATATTTCATAAGTAAAAAGACATATTTTCCTATAAATAGGAAAGCTATAAAATAGAAATTAATAGAAGTATTTAAAAAAGAGATATTAATATAATAAAGAGAAAGGAACATTAAATATAATTATAAGAGATACTATTAATTGAAATGGGAGATTGAGGAAACTCTAAGATATATTAACTAATTCTGAAAAGCTAGAAGATTGATCTCTATTGTAAAGGGATGGCCTTTTATATTAGGTAATTGAAAGAAAGGTATCTCAAATATATATAATACTAACAATATTAACTACTAAGAATATATTAATCTTAAATCTATAATTAACTATATCTTCTACCTTGATAATTATATTTATACTATGAATTCTAGATATTAAAGTGATTTTGATTAAGAGAAATAATAACTAGAATTATAAAGACGTTTAAAGCTTTATATATATCTAAGGAGAGATTATTAGATATTTCTAAAGTAGTCTATTATTTTACAATATTTATAGAAGATAATTATAATATTCTCTAGTAAAGTATATTAACCAAGTAATAAGTATATAGGTAAAGGCTAAAATATCTTGAAAGAGGATATATAGACGTTTATTACTAAATATACTAATAATAATATTAGATTAAACTTTATTAGAAGGGTACTTTTTATATATTAGCTAGATAAGTATATATTTACTACAGAATATTAGTTATATTGATCTACGATAATATTTCAATCCACTAAATAACTTTTATAACTATAGAAAAACTAGAACTCCTTATAACCTACTATAAATACTAAAAAGAATAGAAGAATATAAACTTCCAAGTATTTATTAGAGATTATAGCTTTATTAATATAATTAAGATATTTGAAGAAATAGTAATTAAAATTAACTTACTTAGATATATCTATTGACAATTTGAAAGTTTATAAGAGAAAGGTAATAAAAGGATATATATCACTATATACCAAGCATATAATATAGTTATTTCCTTTCTATAATCTTCTCAATAAGGTAAAATCAATTATTAATGAATTATATACTCAGATTATAGAGATCCTAGAAAGCTAATAAGAGTAGTCTAAAGAAAGGAGTAACTATATTATATATTATGATTAATGTTTTACTAATTATATAGATAATAGTTGAAAGTATAATTAAGATTTTAATTTTTAGTAATTACACTAATCTTTATGTTATCAAAAAAGTAGCTTTAGTTTAGAAGTATTGATTAAACCCCTTAGAATAGAGATATATATAGCAAATCTTAAGTTCAGTTTAATCTAATATCACAATATCAGTTAGTAAGATATATTACGAAGAAATCTATAATGGTAATCATATAATTTAAGAAAGTATTTCTTATTGAAATAGAATTAGTAATAGAGACTACTATTTACCTAATAGTACTAGACTAATAGAAGTAACTATAGAGATATTATATAATAATATAAATAAAGTATTAGAAGACATCCTCATAATAGTTTACTTTATAATTATCAATAATAAGATTAGGATAGTTCTTTCTAGGAAGGTTATAGAGATTCTCTAGAACTATATTTATTATGATTCTATAATACTAATCTAATAAGAACTCCTTTTGAACTCTAAAGATTTCTAAAAATCATATTTAGAAATATCTTTTTAGATATAAGAATAAGAAGTCTATTAATAAAAAGAATACAGTAACTCGAAGTTCTCTAAAGGATTATACCTCATATTTGTTTCAATAAGATTACCCTAAAAGTAAACATAAAGTCTTAATATAGGTAAAGCTTCATAAACCTTTGTATAGCCTAAACCTCTATTTTTAAAAAGTATCAACTTTAATACTATCCAAATAGTTACCTTATTTCTCCTTAAGCTCCTTGATATAAAGAACATCTAAATGTACCTCAGAAACCTAAATAATAAAATTAAATATGACAGAATATTACTGTTTGTAGAGAAATACACTAGATACTTATAAGCTTGGGATCAAGAAAACTCTTATAATGTAACTATTAATTTCCTTATAGAGATATAAATATAATAACTCTATAATATGTCTACTATTTTAATATTTATAAATGAAATAATAGAAGCTTTTCGCTTCATATAGAGAATATTTAGTACCTAGCTAGAACTTATACTCTAACCTACTTTATACTAAGTACTATGGCTATAGTTATTTTAAGTTTTTAAATTATAATAACATTATACTAATAGTATATATATCCACGATATCTCTAACCTTGAATTATCTTAGCTTTCCTAACTTCTAACTAATAACTATAAGCTATAGAATTTAATATATATATCTTTTTAGATACTTGATAAACTACTTCTTATATGTATTTAAAATATTCAAAGTTATTACTAAATACCCTACTTTTTAATACTAGATTCTTTTTTGTTCTTTCAATCTTATACTTTTCGCTATACTATTAGCTTTATTTACTAGTACTTCTTAAAGCTAAATTTAACTATAGTTATTTCAAAAAAAGCTAGGAAAGATAGTAAAGTCATCTTTATATGATATTAATTTATTTAAATCTTAGTAAGAATAATTCTCGTCTTAATAATTATTAATGGCCTTAATAAGATTGATATTTATTTTAAAGTTATAAGGGTTAAGTATAGTAATAGTAGTCAGAGGTATTTTGTAAGTAGTTCTCATTATTGTTATTCGTAGTAGTAGCAGTAGTATTATTATAGATAGCTAATAACTTAAATATATTAAAAGAAGCTATTAATTTGTATTCTAAGGATAAAGAGGGGGCTAGTCTATAGTACTCTATTACTCTCTTTTATCTATAAGGCTAGTATTATCAAATATACTAGTAGTATTATTACTAGCTAGTATAGATTAATATCATAAGTATTATTATCGTTAGTTTAATACTTCAAAGCTACTACTAATATATTAAACTATATTGTACTATAGAGACTATTACACAGCTTATATTAATCTTCTAGGTTAGAATCAGGTCTAAACTAAATATTATACTATTAGGTCCTTTTACTATATTCACGTATAGAGATATATAGAAGCTATAGTATACTACTAGGTTTTTTATTATAATAGAGATTTCATACTAAGTGTTATACAAAGCTTCTTATTAAATAGGGAGCTAAGTACGTAATACACTATAAATTAAATTATATTCTTAGTAGAATAAACGAAATAGTAATTACTAGTGGAATCAAGACACTTACAAAAACTATTACTATTACTAAGGAAATCGTAGAATATTATATTCATTTAAATTGAACTTTGAGAATAACTATAGATTTGATATAGAAATTATTATTATTATTATGTTCCTTGATAGTAATAAACCTATATTATATATAATAAATATGCTAATAGTATTTATAAATATAGGATTTCTGAAAAGCTATTCTATGAAAGATATATAATATATACTTAGAATATACTAGATTAATATATAAGAGAATTCCTTAGATAGAATTATTACTAATATAAAACATAGCTTTACTACTAATAACTCCGAAACGAAACTAAAAATATAAATAATAGAACTAATATAATATTAATTAAGATTAATAATAGTATTAGTAATATTAAAAAGTACTATATATCCCAATGAAAGGCTTATAAGACTATATATAACAAACTATTAGAGATAATAAGAACAATTTTACAACATAATCGAACCAATTAATAATACTAGTAGCTCTAATAATCTTCTATTTACTTTTCTTATCTCAAGGGTATATTGATACCTTAATGTATTATTACTACTATTACTAAACTTAAGAAGATGAATCATCACTATCTAGGAACTAATAAAAGTAATATATAAGATCTACATATAAAGTTCAATCTTAGATATTATAAACAAATATAATATTCTTTCCATTATAACTATTTACTAACTATTACTATAATTAAATATATTTATACACTAAGATATATAGATAAAACTGGATTCTTTATACCAATCTTAATTAATATTAAAAAGGTATTAGAGAAATAGAGAATAAGTCTAGTACTTTCTATAGAATAATAGTTATGTTCTATTACTAGCTTTAAATCAAAGAAATTAATAACTAAAACCTTCATAGTAATAAGACTTAAAAAGAATTCATGAAGAGGAATAACTTTAATAATAGTATTTAAAGAAAACTAAGATAGTAAAAACACTTACATAAGAGTTATACTCTTACTATAAAAATTAGTTTTTCTAATATTATATATTCTTATGTCTACTTGATAGTAAAAGAAGTAGGAATATTAGCTAAGACTCTTATTCTTTACTAATACAAGTTTATTAAAATATTGATTAAACTCTTTAAAGAGTTATCTATCAAAGAATGCGAAGCTCTATTATCAAAACGAATAACATATTTCAAATATTTTGATATCTAATAATATAAATCGACAAAGATTACTAGTCTCAGATTTATTAAGAAAGTAAGCAGTACTAATAAAACATCATATAAGGAATTAAAACTAATTATTAAAAACCTTAACAATTAGGTAAAAACTGATATGTCTATATAATTAGTAATAATATAATCAATTAACTTTAACCTTATAGTAGTATTATTAGTAGAACTATAATCTAGTATTTTTACTGAAATCTACTTCTGTAATATTACTTGGGTATATATATAAATAGAAATATAGTTATTTACTTTAAATTTATAAACCTACTAGTTAGTCTATAGTATTTATATCTACAGAATACGGTTATTATTGTTAATAAACTAGTATATAGTCTTCTTAAACTAGGTAGGTATTGAAATATAATATAGTCTAATTATTATAAAGAAAACCTAGGAATTGAGATTTTATTATATAGTTTGTATCTTATAAGTTCTGAGTTAAATAGGTTATATTTTATATTATAAAGATATAGATAGATAATATTCTCAGCTTTTCTTTATCTAAGCTTAATAATGGAGAAAAAAAGAATTCTAATAGATAAGGTTTATAATAAAGCAAAAATGAATATTTGTTAATACTAAGCTTCTAGTATTTAATAGAAATATAATAATTCTTAGAAGAGATAAAAATATAACTTTTCTAAAAGACTTGATATAAATAAATTAGATTTATTAACGGTATATCTCGTAAAGTAAAGTTAGTATATATAAGATATTAAATAAAAAGGATATGTATAATCTTGATATATTATCAAATGGTAGATCTTAACTTCTGCCTTATGACATAATCCTAACGCTTAATAGAGAGAAATCTTAAAAGACTTAATAAATACCTTATATAGTAGATAAACAATTTAGAATAAAACCTGATATTTATCTTTCTTAATATTAAGGAAATAAGGCTTTGCATTATTATTAATACATTCTTTACGAATAATTAAAATATAAGACTTTTATTAAAGTAGATTATTGTATTAGAAATGGAGAGAGCTATTAGTGATAAAATATCTTTAAATTAAAGAGTTATATTATCGACTTTTCGTTTATTACATTCAACATAATAAAAAAGGTACATTAGCTTCTAAGGCTTTTAAAATAAATATGGAAATTAATATAAGATATATAGTTTCTATTATTTCTAGATAAATATTCTAATGTTTAAACATTTTAATAGTATTAATACTAATTAATACTAATTCCTATTCTCTATAAGTACTTTATTCAATTCAATATTATAAAAGACAAATATCTTTCAATCAATATTACAATATTTAGATCATTGTATAAACAAAAGGAAAGTCTTATGATCTAGGAAATTAATTGTAAGAATAACGTTTTAAATCATATAATTGAAATATCTAATAATTAAGCTTTGGAAGAATTCATAATAATTAAAAAGATAATAATATAAATAGAGAAGTAGGTTATAAAAGCTACTAAGAGTAATAAGGGGAAGGAACAAAGATATAAGGTAATATATCAGATGATAATAAGAATCTAATAGACAGAGAGAGAGATATATTATAGTAGAGTTCTAAAGTATATAATATAGTATTCAATAAGAGATATGTTTCTATAGGAAAATACTATTTATAGTATTCTTACAATTCTTAGTATAATTAAAACAATTTATATGATTAGAAGTAACTTTATATTATTTTTACATTTTATACTAATCATATATTCTATACTACTGTTATTTATTATACTAATCTTAGCATTTAATATACTTCAGCTATAAAGGAGAGTATTACTAGTATTAGGTTACATACAATACTAAAGTAGCTAAAGCAATAATAAGAAGTGACTAGGTAATTGACCTACCTGTTTAGACTAATAAGATTAGAAGGATTCTTATATNTAATATATATATATATATATATATATATATATATATATATATATATATACTATAGCTTAGATATATACTATAGCTTAGATATAAGTATTATAAATACAGATACCTAGTTAGAAGTATATTTACGAAGTAGATTAATTGTGGTATTTACTAGTAATAAATTTATAATTATATTATGTTTATTAATTATATTCTAAATGACATAGATCTTATATTAGAATATATTACAAATACATCATTTAGTAGCTTAAGTATAATAGGGCTAAAAGCTCTATATAATATAAGATTAACCTTTCTGAAAATAGGCTCTCTTTAAATATCAATATTATAATCCTTCTTTCCTCTTATAAAACTAAAACCTCTTATCATTTTTACTATATATAATAATATTAATCTTATTTTAAATACTATTCTAAATGATCTATTTTCTAATACTTAAAAGTCATACATCCCTCTTAATCCTTAATTAATTATTAATTACTAATTTAGCTAATTATAAGTCTAACTTTAGATTAACCTCTGTCTTTATATTATATTTCTATATATACTTATGTTTGATATATATATCTCTATCTTTAATAATACATATTTAGATTGTACTTAAAACTATATTACTTTCCTCTAAGTTTCCTTATATCTATCAATCTATGTAAAACCTCTCTTAATTATTTCAATAAAGCTTGATAGCCTATTCTTTTTATATTTACCTGTATCAACTAATTAACTCCTCCTAGTTCTAATAGATTTATTACTAGGTATATCTATTAAGAAATCATATAAATTAGAATAATATCCTTACTACTAGACTAATGAAGGTTGTGTTGCATAATAGAAGCTAAAAATATCTTATATTCTAAGTCTACTAAACTCTCTATAATTTAATTGATAAGTCTATTAAATCCTTTATAAATTTCAATATTAGGTCTTTTAAGGTTATTATTAATTAAAAGCTAAGTTATTTTAGACTTCAATAAACGAATATTTATTATAAAGTTGAAACTTTAGATTACTATAAATTATAAATATATTAATTCTTTAATCAACTATCAAGCTATATTATTCTTAATCCTTTAATTAATAATAATCTATAAGACTTAGACTCTAAGTATTTTGATTTTACTTTAAACTTTAGATTAAGTTATTAGGAATAATATACTTAAGAGATAGAGTTTATACTAGTTAAACCTCAGGCGCTAGTACTATTTCTATAAGCCTCGCCTTTTTTCAACTACTTGAAATAAAGCTTTATATAGTATATATAGCTATATTTAGTTATATATAATATATGTGAGATTTTACCCCCTAATTACATATGATTATTAAGAGTCTTATAATACTAAAAAGCTATTAGGCTAAATATATATATTATAATAATTTAATATATTTTAAATATTAAGATATGTATTAAAAATACCCCTCTTTTAGTCCTTAAGAAAGCTAATTAGTAACTAATTTAATATAATACTATTTAGATAGAAGTTAAAATTTATAATTTATAAGATTATTTTAATTCTAAAATAACTACTTATTAAAACTTCTTTTTAGAACCCCTTTAAGAATTATTTTTAAGCGACTTTCTAAAAACTAAGAAATACTAATAAGCTATTAAAATATCTAAATTAGATATTCTTAAGAATTCTACTCCTATAGGAGTAAGTTATAAAGAGGATTAATAACTCCTTATAGATATTACTAAAGAAGTTTATATAAAAAATATTATAGAGTTTATAGAAAAAGTTTTAAAAATTTATATAATTATTTATAATTTCTATATTTTAAAAGCTTAAGAATACTAATATAAGTAATTAAACTAAATTTATATAATAACTTAGATCTTTAAATATATAAATAAAACATTCTAATACTAATACTATTATATAGAAGAAGATATAACAATATAAATTATTAATTTCTATAACTATTTTAATATTATAGATAACCTATACTTTTGAAATACTACTTTAGTATACTATAAGATACTTTAATCACTTAGATTTAAATATCTAATTATAAAAGTAGTAATGAAAGTATAATTTTAAAAGTAGTAAGATATTATATATAAAGCTCAAGTAGTTAATTATACTCTTTGTAATATTAAAATACTTTAGGTTTATAACCTTATAGTTTAATTAGCCTTCTTATTAATTAAATCCTACATATAAGATTATATACTTATGATTTAAAACTACTTAAATTTTATATTTCTAAATAAGGTTATTTTAATTATTATAAAAGTAATCCAATATCTCTTTAAAACTTTCTTATATAATAAGATTAACTATAATACTTTTAATATTATAATAGAAATTCTAACTATTATTTCAAACTCTTAAAGTAATAAGAAATACTTCTAGGGTTTAGATAAACCTTTATACTTTCTAAAATATAAATTAAGGTATATTTTAGTATATTATTACTATATATACTTTTAGCTAGCTTATAAAAACTAAATACTAAATACTTTAACTAAAAAGAAGATTAAATAGTTACTAATTTTAGATTTAAACTTCTTAAGGAGGATTAAAACTTTTAGGTAATAATAACTATATAATTAGCCTTCTAACTAAAATAGCTATAATATTATAGAATATATATATTATAAAGATAGACTTTAATAATACTTTCTTTAAGATTCCTTTATTTCTAATTTAGATACTTCAATCTATATCTTCTTAGATATAAAGTATTTTATAATCCTTCAAAAGGTTTCTATAGAAAATTAAATTTAGTATAATATAAAGCTTATATTTATTAAAAGCTATAAAGATACTGAGATCCTTATTATAACTAGTAAAAATAAAAAAACTAAAGTTAAATTTATATAATATTACCTTCTATATTACTCTAACTATAAACTTTATCTCTTTTTAATAACTATAAAAATAAGAGTACTAGTAAGATATTAGGCTAAACTACTTATCTTAACTATAGAGGGATAATTATTCCAAAATTATAACTATTAATATTTCATATAACTAATAAATCTTTAAATACTATATATTTTATAAGAAATCAATTATTTTAATAGTACAATTAGCATAATATAAGTCTTCTCCTAGATATTATTACTACTAGTGATATACTATAAATACTATTTAAAGATTCCTAAAAGATAATAAATAGCTCTAATATTAGTAGCTAAAGTATCTTAATAGAAAACTTCTTAATTATTTTATCCTAACTATATAAAATATTTATATTACTAATAGCTACTCAGAATATACTAAATATTAGCCTACTTAGGAGATATATAAGACTTATAGTATTAATAAGGTATAATATAAGATCTAATATATAAAGCATAAGAGTACTTTATATATTACCCCTAGGGAGTATATTACTTTTAATTTCTACTCTTATTACTAGAGTTATAATAGCTATATCTTAACTCTAATATTTATAAATAGAACTACTAATTACTCCTAAGACTTCTATCTTATTAATTATACTAATACTATTATTATCGAAGTATTTAAAAACTTTATTATTCTTTTAAGTATTAATATAAAATTAATATTAAGGTATTTAAATCCAATAATAAGGCTTCTAAATATAAGAGTTTTAAATATAATCTAACTTCTTGAGGTATATACCTTAAGCTATCTATTCTATATATCTAGAGCTAAAATAGAAGTATTAAATATATTAGAATAATTATTAAGATATATATAANNNGAGCTATAGAAAATAAGGATAAACTACCTCATAAACTTTAACTTAAAACCCTATAAATAGTGATATTTCTTTATAACTAAATATTAAGATATCTTTTAAGTTAGTAAATATTATATTAGAAATTTTATAAAGTTATTTAAAAGGATAACACTAAAAGGCTAGACTTAGCCTACTTCTATACCTATAGCTATAAATACTTTATTCTTACTATAGATATAAAACTTAAGCATAACTATTTAATATACTTTAAAAGATATACTTTTATTAGCTTTTTAGTTAGTTATACTTCAACTAATTAAGATTAAGTATAAAACCTAGCTTAAAATAAAGTTATAATAATTTATAGTATTCCTTTTAATAAAACCTTCNTTTTTTAATAGGGATTTAACTTCTTTATAAGATAACTCTAAATAATTTAATTCTAATAAAGTCTCTTACTAATTATAAGAATAAATAACTATAATAGAACTACTTAAAGTTAGCTTAACTATTTATTTAAGCTTTAGTAAAAAGCCTAATAAAATAGTCTATATTAAAATAAGAAGTAGTTATAGTAATTTGAAATCTTATATCTATATAGTAGCTACTCTAGAGCTTCATGAAATATTATTTGAAAATTATAATATTTGTATTAATAACCATTTTAGAATTACTTATTTATATTCTTCTATAATCTTATTTATATAAATAGAACTATAAAGAAGCGAAAAGTTTAAATACTTTTAGAAAGAATTAAATATAAAAAATAGATAAAATACTATATTAGAATTACTAAGAGATCTTTATTTAAAACTACTTTTTTAACTAATACTTTTTAGTTATTTTTAAATACTTTAAATTACTTCTATTTATAATTATAAAGTAATATGAATAGTTAATTAGAAAGAATTCTAAGAGTTTAACTTTTTTAAAGATTTCAATATAAGGATATTATAACTTCTAATAATAAATTTTAATTATAAGGTAAATTAGATATTAGAAAATACTTAAAGTATAGGGGAGTAGAAGCTTTTATTCTAAAAATCTTATAATAGAAATTATTATTATTATCTATATCTTACTTAATAATACTTATTTATCTATATACTAAAATTATAATAATAGCTAAATAAGATTNATCTTAAGAATTATATTAAATTATACTCCTAGAATAAAATTAGTAGGACTTTTATAAAAGATTTAATTTTTTTAAAATACTACTAGGTTTATACTCATAAGCTTAATAAGTATAGGTATTACTTAAAAATTAAAGTTTAACTAGTTATCTATAGATATTAATAGTTATAAGATAATTATAAGACTTATATAGTTATTCTAATAGGTATATTATGTTAAACCTTTATAATAATTATTGACCGCTTTAATCTTAAGTTATTCTAATATAATATAGTTAATATTCTTATATATATAATAACTTATAACGTTATTTATATAGAAATACTACTAGTTTATTGAATACTAAACAAGATTTATTATTTAAATAAAATACTATATAGTTTATAGAAGTCTCCCTTCTTATAATAATACTATTTAGAAATAAGTTTTGAGTACTTTAATTTTAAAATTATTATGAGAAAACTATATTACTAATTTAAGAAGTATATTATCTTCTTTTTCTATATTAGTAATTGTATATTCTTATTCTCCTTAGAAGATATATTTAAAATACTTATATTATTAATAGACCTTTAAAAGAAGTATTAGTTTAAGAAATATAAAGACTTAAAGTAGTTTCTTAGTATTAAGATTATTTAAAATTAAGTAGTATTATGGTTATAGTTCTTATAAGTAGTATATACTAAAAAGCTTCTTAAGCACCTTATGAAATATATATAAAATATAAAATATTTTAAAATCCTTCTAAAAACTAAAGAACTCTTATTATAATACAATTAAGCCTCTTATATAGAAATTGAATATTATTAATAAGATAATAGCTTTATTAATTATACTATATTTATAATAACACTAGATATTACTTATATAATAAACTTATTATTATATTTTAATTCAAAGTCTTTAGATAACTATTATATAGAAGTTAAATAAATAATATAATATTTCAGTAAGATAAGGAGCTTCTATTTTAAGTTTAACTATAAGGCTAGAGATCTATTTAAAAGCTTCATACTTACTATAGATATTAGTTTTATCAATAATAGTAATAATTAAAAGAACTCTTAAGTATATACTATATATCTCTTTAGAAACCTAATAGTATAATAAACTAATAAATAAGATATTATTACTGTTTTAATAACTAAAGTAGAACTTTTAGTATTATTCTAAACTATTTAAAAAGCTATTTTGACTAATTATTCTATTACTATATTCTAAATAGATTTCATATAAATATATTTGGTAGAAATAAAATATATAAGTCTTACCTTATAATCTAAATCTAATATAATAACTAGTAAATAATATACCTTATAATTATTAAAATAATATAACTATATATAAAACTATAATATATAGATATTTATAATTATTAATTATAATAAGAAGCTATATAGAAATATTTTAAGATGAAATATATACTTTTAGGAAATCTTATAATTAATAACTTTATAAAGCTTTTCTAGAGCTATTAGTTTAATATTTTAATTATTTAGATTAATATAATGAATTAGTTAAACTATTTAAAGTTATAATAAGAAGAAGAATTTTAAGAGGAACTCTTAGTATTTAAAGATTTTCATAAGACTTCTAATAACTAGTTAGGATCTATAGATCTTAAGTTATAATAATAATAAGGTTAAATGAAAAGCTTAGGGGTATTAGAAGTATTTTCTAGTTAGTAAGAAATATCTAAATAACTTATAAATAGTATTATTCTTCTTATTATAAGAATAGAAATTTAATAAGAATAATAAGATAATAAAAGGAACTTCTTATAAAAATATAAATAGAAGGTTTACTTAGTATTATTTAAAAAGACTAGCTTATAAGTAAAGCTATTAAAACTAGAGAAGTATATTAAAAGTAATATACTAAAGAAATAGAATTTATAATAATTAAACTTTAGGTACTAATATTATCTCTATAGGCTTCGCCTTATTTAAACTACTTGAAATAGAGCTTTACGTAGTACGTATAGCTATATTTAGTTATATATAATACACATGAGATTCTGCCTCCTAATTATATATGATATAAGTCTTTCTTAAATAACTACTTTACTCCCTTAAATTAATATTTAAGAATATAAATAACTCTAGATTATATCTTATTTCTAAATTAAAGGAAACTTAAAATCTTAATAATTAGTCTATTTATTCAAAGGCTTTACTTTTTAATCAAGATATTACTACAGATTTAACTAAGTCTATTATTAGAACTATCAGAATTTTAGCTATTTAGCTAGTACTTATATTTATCCTAATAACTTATTTCAACTACATAAGGGTTTCAGTATTCTTTATTACTCTTATAACCCTATATATTCTATTTATTATAACAAATTAGTTATTAGAGCTAAAGCTATACCACCTTTATTATTTATACTCTAAATTAATCACATTATAAGAGTTAAATAGTTAATAAAGAGACTACTTAGTAGCCTAAGTATAATAGAACCAAAAGCTCTATATAATATAAAATCAATTTTTCTAAAAGTAAATTCTTTTAGATCTTTATACTATAAGGTTCCTTACTTTTTATCAAATCCAAACTTCCTATTATTATTACTCTTTATATTCATATAAGTACAAGTTTTGGGTACTATTCCAAATAATCTATTCTTTAATAATTAATAGGTATTAAGTGCCCTTAACCTTTTACTAATTACTTATTACTAATATAATAAATTATAAACCTAACTTTATATTACCTTCTCTCTTTATATTATATCTCTACTTATACTTATTATTAGTATCTATATCTATATCTTTATTAATATCTATTTAGATTATATTAGAAACTATATTAACTAACCCTAAACCTCTTTCTAATTATTTATCTATATAAAGCCTCTCTAAACTATTTCTATTAAACTTCATAACTTATTTATCTTTTATTTACTTTAGCTTCCTTTATTCATTCTTCTTATTAACTAATTAGCTTAATACTAGATAAATCTATAAAGATATTATATCAATTAAAATAGTAGGTTTATTACTAAGCTAGTAAAAACGATAGTTAAGTAATACAAGTTCAAAATCTCTTATATTTTAAGTTTATTCAAACAGTTTATAAACTAGCTCTTAGGTCTACTAAAGCTTTCTATCAACTAGCTTTTAAGTCTACCAAGACTTTTTTAAACTAGAATATTAAGTCTTCTAAAGCTTTTATAAACTTGAATTTTAGATTACATTAGATGTAAATAAAAACATATTTCCTCATAAGGTTTAGAGTTTAATCTATTATAAATTATAGGTATATTGGTCTTTTAATTAACTATTAAATTATATTATTTTTAACCTCTTATTTAATAACAGTTTACTAGAGTTAGACTCTTAGTATTTGAATTTTACTTTAACATTTAGAATCATTCTCTATTAAATAATACTTTTACCTCTTTAAGTTATTATTTAAGAATATAGGTAACTGTAATTGATATTCTATACTTTAATTAGAGAGGATATAGAATTATAATATTTAGTCTATATATATAAAGGTTTAGGTCTTTAGCTTCACATGAAGAATATTTAACTCTTAGCTAAACCTTATATTCCAATTTACTCTATCCTAATAGTTATAACTATATTTACTTTAAATCTTTAAATTGGAATAAGATTATACTAATAGTATATAATATAATATATTTAACCTTAAGTCATATCTTCCCTACTATTAGCTAGTAATAACTTCTATAATAAATAGACTTCAATATATATATCTTTTTAGATAGCTAATAGACTACTTCTAAGATATACTTTTCAAGTATCTAGAATTATCTTAAAATATCTTACTCTTAGGCGTTAGATTCTTCTTTATTACTTTAACTTTATTCTTTTTAGTTCTACTAAAAGCTTTATCTTCTCATAATATATTAAAGCTAAATATAGCTGTAGTTATCTTAAGAAAGCTAGAGAGAATAGTAAAATCGGTTTTATATAAGACTAGCCTCTTTAGGCCCTTATAAAAATAGTTATAATTCTTATAGTTATTAATCAGTTTTATAAAATGAATATTTATATTAAAGTTGTAGGAATTAAGAATAGTAATAGTTCTCATTATTACTACTATTATTAATAGTATTATTATAAATAAGGATATTATTATAAGATAGTTACCTAGTCTTCTATTACTTTCTTTTATATCTATAGCTAGTATTATTAAGGTATACTAGTAGTATTATAAGCACCTAGATAGTGTGAGTCAATATTATAAGTATTACTATAGTACGTTTAATACTTTAAAGCTACTACTTACTATTATAAAGCTTATATTAATAGGTTTATATATCTAACTATCTTTTTTAGCCCTTACTTCTATATTGAAGCTAAGTCTAAACTAGTAGTCATACTACTAGGTCTTTTTAACTATATTTGCCTATAGAGATATATATATAGGCTATAATATATCATAAGGTATTTTCCTATTACAGAGATTATCTACTAGGTATTATATAAAGCTACCTCCTAGGTAGAAAGGCTGAATATATAAAGCTCCATATATAAAAGTTTAATTTACTAGTAAGAATAACTTTATATATTTAACTAGGCTTATTGCTAAAGCTCATACTAATAAATATATTAAGACTTCTAATTATATTTCTAAACTATAAAAATAGTCTTATAAGGGTTATTAAGAATTATACTAAGATTATCTATATATTTAATTATTCCCACTTAATATAGTAGTTTAACGTCTGGCTGGCTTTTATTATTACGGTAAGAGTAGTAGGTTTGAATCCTATAGTAAATAAGTATGACTAGTATTCCTACTAGTTATATAAACTATATAGTAACTACTACTAGCTAGTAGTTCTTATTCCTAGCTATTAATAGCTGGCGACTATTAATAGCTAGTAATAAATACTACTAGCTAGCTAGTAGTAGTATTATATAACTATAGTCTTTTAAAGAAGTAATTATAATAGATAAGCTTATACTTTCCCTATTTATTAGTAATTATATTAACTAACTATATCCACTACCTGAGGCTTTCTCTATTTAAATAGTTCCTTAGTACTAGTAGTATCTATAGGGTAAATAAGGCAAGAGCTAACTACTAGATATAGCTTCTTTTAAAAAGTCCTAAAAGGTATATAACTTTAAATAGATTAAAGACTTTCAATACAACTACTAATATATTTAATCATTTAAAAAGCTTTACAAACTCATTAGTATTTCTAACAAGTTTCTTATTTCAGAATACTAGTCTTAGTAACTTTAAATCTATAAGGGAATATCTGAAAAAGGTCGAACAACTTATTAATACTTTCTGTTTTAATAAAGTTAGATTACCTAACTAAGTAGTTATTATTAATATTTTGAATAATTTAGATAAAGATTATAAAGATCCTATTACGTTTGTTACTTAGAATTGCAGATCTTGGAAGGATCTTTATCACTTAGATTTTACTATTTCTAATTTATTAAATAAATTTAGAAAGAAAACTTAAACTTCTTTAAATAATTTTAAAAGTAAAAAAAGCTTTGAAAATAAAATTCTTAAAAGGCTGTCTAATAGAATTATAAGCAAACCTTAGAAGAAACAGAAAAATACTTTCTATAATTATTATGAAAGAACTGACTATATTAGAAGAACTATTCTAGTTTCTATTTTAGAAGAGCTTTAATTTAGATAGATTCTAAAGTTGATGAAAGTCTTCTTAAGTATTCTAAGAAAAACAAAGATAAGAAAAATAAAATTAATACCTTAAAGTAAGAAACTATTATTTGAATTAAAGGAGAAATAGTTAGAGAGATCTCGAATAATATAACTAAAGGTTTTATATAACTTAACCTTAATACTAACAAAGAATATAAGAATAATAAAAAGCAAAGTATTACGTAAAAAATATAATTTTAATATAACTTTCTGTTAAAAGAAATATTGCAAAAAAGATTATAAATATTTTAATTTCAGAGAGGATATAACACAATCAGAGGTCTATTGAAGATATCAAAACTATTCTATCCTTTATTAATACTAGAGCTACTATTTATAAAGTTATAGTGTTTACTCTCTTATTTAATAAAATTGAAATCTTATTATCTATTAAATAGAGAAATATTGAGAAGATTACTTTAACTATGAAACGTAATTTAAAGACGATCCTAAATAATATTAAATATCTTTTATGTAATATCTATCATATATCAGAACTGAATATTGTCCACTCGAATTAATCTAAATTTAACTTAATAGGAATAGTATTCATTTTCTCTAATAGACCTATACTGTATAACATTAGAAGGAATACAGATTTAGTTATAAAAGCAAAATTTAATAGTTGCTATAAATTTAAAGTTTCTATTTAACTAAAGTAATTAGTTCTCTATAATGGTATTACTAAAAAGAATAATTTAAAACTACAATATGATACAATAAGCTATATTAGTAATATTACTTAGTTAATTCAGAATATTATAAGTAACACTATTTGTGATTATTCTATTAGTAATAGATTACTTACTGATAAAGCTTATATTCGAAATTAGTTTACTAACAAGATTAATAGAAACATAAATATTTTTAAGAAATTCAAATACCTTAATTATATTAATCTAGATTTCCATGAAGCTTTTCTACTAGTAACTTATAGTTACTAGAAATACCTTTCTATATCTATAAACAAATATAAAAGATTAATTAAGGAAAGTTTATTAAGAAGTGAAGATTCTAAAGAAACTACTTGAGTTTTGAACGGGTTCATTAATATAACTAATAATGATAATCATAATGAAAGAATTAAGAGATTTAACGTAAATTGTAGCTTTAAATTCTCTAATAATATAATAAAGATTATTTATCTTAATAATAGTATTATTTCCAATATGAGACTACTTCATACTTATAATCCTAATAATTTAACTAGGAGAATAATAAAACCTATTCTTACTAAAGCTAGAGTCTTTCTATATAACTCTAATTAACTTCTATACTTTTAAAGCTTAGCTATATTAGCTTCTATTTGTATTTTCAATAGAATACTTTATTCTTCTATTAAATTTAAAACTCTATATAAATTAAGGAATAAAGAAAGACTTCTTATTAGTGATATAATAACATAGGGTAGTATTTATTACAGCAAGGTTAAAAGTAATCATTCTCAGAAACTTGAATGAAAGGTATAGAAGAGTATTATAGTTACTAATGACTATAATATCCATTTAATCTAGGGTGTCTTAATTTATAATATCTTTTAGTCTAGAAATATAAATTTTCTTGAAAACTCACTTAGTTTCTACGAGAAAGAAAAGTTATCTATTTTTCATGATACTCCTATTACTAAGTCTAGTAAACTTAATAAAGGAAATAAGTCTAACTAATTTAATTCATATAATCCTTCTGAGAATCTAGTTTCGATTAAACTTAATAGAAGTTATAATTCTGTTAGAAATACTATTTATCCTCTTCTTCCTAATATAGCTAATCATAATAATATTAATCTAAACGTTTTCTTCAACAAAATACTAAGTAGTATTTCTATAGATTAGCTTGATATAATTATAGATAGTGTTAAAAGCTTTAGTAAAGAATCTATTTTATTTATGGGAATTCCTTCTTAGAATTGAGATTTCAAAGAAGACTGTAATTAGTATTTATATAAAGAAACTATACTCTTTAAATGGTAAACTATCTTTTTGTAATCTTTTATACTAAGTATTATGAGATTTATCCTAATATATAAAGAACTTCTATTTCTATTATTCTAATAGAAGTAACAAGGGATTCTACGATATTTCTATATGAATACATTGTATAGAAATCGCTCTATAAATCCATACTCATTTTGCCTTTTTACTCCTAGTGGTTTTTAAATAAATAAGGTAAATGCATAGAGGTTCATTCTTTTACCGGGTACCAGAAGCAGTTCAAGCCACATGCGCTATAGTTATAGCGCCTCATACGCTGTGGCTATATTAGCTAATACGCTATAGCTACGCTATAATATATACTATACTTAAAACTATAGCGCCTTATATACTATAGTTATAGTAATTAATGTGTTGTAGCTATACTATAGTATGTGCTATACTTTAGCCTATATATTATAGTTATAGTACGTCACGCGCTAAAGCTATAATAGCCTATAGGCTACGCTGAAGTATATATCTTATAGTTATAGCGCCTTATACGCTGTAGCTATAGTAGCCTATACGCTATAGCTATAGCCGTAATTCTAGTACTATAGCCAGGATTCTAAAATAAACCCTCTGTATAAAGACTTTAATATCTCTATAAATAATAGTTAGAAGGAATTAATCATACTATCAATTAAATCACTATTTCTTCCTCTATTTAACGATTATTACTATAGGTATTTTAAACAAGTCCTCATATTAAGAAAACTAGTTTATTTATTTTACGTTTCTCCTGATTTCATAGTTATCTATAGTCATAACTTAACTCTTAATTTATATACCTATCTATCTATTCTAATAAGTATATGTAATATAATTTTTGTAATAACTTATTTACTAATAAATATAGTAATCTTTATACTACTAAGTCTTTACTACTAGTTAATACTCTCGATAATTATTATGTTTAGGCTTATAAGTTCTTAGCTTAGTAATAACTAAATCTAAGCTATAAATAAAAAAGCTAAGTTTATAGAGTCTATAGAAGTTTAGACTATTATACTATTACATAATATTTCGTTTATAAAAAGAATAATGTTAATATATTAAAAAGTAAATAGGTTTATAAAATAGAACCTAATTATTAAAATCCTAGCAATCCTATATATAAACCTATATAGATCACTTAAGATTTTAACTAATACTTTAGTATTGATTACTTAGAAACTTCTAATACTAATTATAACTTTAAAGGTTACAGATATCTACTTATTATATCTATTCATTATAGCTAGATTTTAATCTAGTATAGTAGTACTATTTAGTTACTTTTAGTTGATACCTAGATTGATATTTAAGCTTTTTACCCAATATGTAGATTTGACTATAACTATTACCTAATAATAGTATTGATATTGATACTAATCTATAACTAGTTGGAATTTATTACATAATAGTTTCTAGGGATTACGTAAGCTCGTACGGCTACGTAATCGGCCGTCTTGTTACTATAAAAATCTGTAAACAATAGTCATGCGCGGGGGCCTTCTTTCCTTACGCATCTACATTTATTAAATAAAACTACTTTTGGCTACTGATAGTATTAAAGAACGGCTTGCCTAGCCTAAAAGAACGGCTTGCCCAGCCTAAAAAGATAGTACCGACTACCCATTACTACTTATTTCGTAACAGAATTGTAATAAGGTTACTTATTAGTATAAATAATAATGCTTCTAGTCCTAAAATTTGATTCTATAGTAATAAAAGACTTTGTTATAATAATTAGTAAAAGTTTGATTAAAGCTACAGCTTAATATATATAGTTATAAGTACTTATGAAAATAATAAAGTTAAGGACTTTTTTAAACTTCTTAAACATAAGATAAAACGAAATATTCAAAACTACTTATACCCGCCCCTACTTTAATTAGAACTCGAAGACTTATTACCTACTAAAGTAAGTACTGAATACCTATATGTCTATCACACCTATATATCTAGAAAATACCTCATTTTTAATACTAATATCACTACTTTCAATCAAACTACTATAATAACCAAGTTTAACTAAAATGAAGAAGAATATATTTAAGAAACTATTCTATCGATTTATAAAAACCTAGACTTAAAGCTTACTATAATTATTAAGAAATACTAGATATTATATAAAAGACTATATTATAGGTTATTAGGGATAACCTCTCTTAGGGAATACTTAGTATATAGTAAAGAGCTCTTTTAAGACTAAGAGAGGGCTTTTTATTACTATATTAATTAAATAGATTATCTAAATCTTGTTTTATAATAAGAGTTCTTTATAAATACTACTAATTACTTCTTAGCTAAGTCTTATAAAGATTATAAAATACCTCTTTTAACTATTTATTTTATATAGATTAGTCGTTTTATTAAGAGATATAGATATTTCTATACTAAAGAGAAGATTCTTAATATAAAATAGAAGAAGTCTAAAGATATTAAGGTTATTAATAAAAAGTTTCTAACACTATAAGAAACTATTTAAAGATATAATATATTAATTTCTAATATATAGAATATAGATAAAACTAGCTTCTAAATAAACCTTAGGAATAATAAGATAATTATTATTAAATATAAAGAGGCTTATTATTTTACTATTCTAACTAATAGAGAATTAGTAATTATTATTAAAATTATCTCTTTAGTAGGAGATTATATACTAGTTTTTTTAATCTTTAGTAAATCTATTTATATAAGTAGATAGTATAATATTAAGGATCTAGAAGTAGAAATAGTAATTAGAATATTACTAGCTAATTATTTAAGTAACTAAATATATTTTAACTAGATTAAGATTTCTAATTTATATTTTAAAACCTAGACTTAAAGTAATAAGAAACTCCTCTTAAGTAATAGTTATAGTTCTTATTATATTATTAAGTTCTTAGAATATTATAGAAATTATAAGATTCTTCTTTTTTAGCTTTCTTCTTTATTTAATCTATTTCTTCTAACTACTAGATATAGTAGTATTTTAACTTTTTAAATACTATTATAATAAAATTATTAATATTATAATTAGAAATAGTTATATAAGTATTATTAAACTAGAGTTCTTTAGTTTTATCTAGTCAATTTATAAGTAGGCTTTTAAATATTTTACTATTATATTTATTTTTAGAAAGACTAAAATTAACTTATTTAACTTATAAGTAGTATTAGAAAAAATTATATCTCAAGATAGTATTCCTCTTATGATAATAATACTACTTAATATAATATTACTATCTTTATCCTCTTTTAATATTCTTATAACTATTAAGAAACTTAGAAGAATAATGAATAAACTTTCTAAAGTATTAGAGATTATTAATAATTAGATTAAAGAGTTAATTAGAAAAGTCTTATTTTTTAATTATAATTTAGATAGATTTATTAGAAGGGTTTTAACCTAGAAGTTTAAATTAATCTAGGTTAAGAGAGATCTTTTCAAAATAAATTTAGCTAAGAAGGTCTATAAAGCTTATTATTAAGTAAGAAATATATAACTATAGATAGGATGGATTATTAAAGTTAAAAATAGAAGGAAAAGAGTGTAATAAAAGTAAGAACATAAATATACTAAAGCTATATGAATAATATAAGTTCTAGATTAAAAGTTCTACTATACTACTAAGAAAGAATTTTGAAAGTTATAAAAAAGGCTTAGAATATGAGAATTAAAAGGAGATTATAGTTATTATATATAATTAATCGTTTGGGTTATAGTTACTTGTTAAAGAGGGGGTAAGAGTAGGAATAGTTTTAATTGATTGTTTTTAGACATATAGGTGTTATAGATATATGGGTGTTTAGTACTTACTTTAGTAGGTAATAAGTCTT
This sequence comes from Colletotrichum orbiculare MAFF 240422, assembly GCA_000350065.2. NCBI lineage: Eukaryota > Fungi > Ascomycota > Sordariomycetes > Glomerellales > Glomerellaceae > Colletotrichum > Colletotrichum orbiculare. The sequence goes on from AMCV02000004.1 coordinate 184,152, forward strand.
TGGGTTCTAATTAAAGTAGAGGTAAGTATAAGTAAGTATTCTATAACTTATTATTCTTCTATACTTTTTATAGTAAGTTTGAAATACACCTGAACTCAATATAATGATTCATAAACAGAGAAATACAAAGTAAATATACTAATATATACTTACAATTCTTATAATTCAAACTATTAGTTTATTACATTAAGTTTAAATAAGATTATCCTAAAGACTATAATTAATAAGTAACCTATAGATATTTAAAACTAAATATATCTAGCTATTCTATAGGTTACTATATTAAACTAAATATTTAGAGACTAGGTATCAATTGAATAGTACCTTAATATTAATATACTATTATAATACTAACTACTATATACTTTAGAGTATTATAGTAATATAATTAGAGAGGTTTTAAAAACTATTGAATTATATTAGAACTAAGTATATCTATATAAGTATTACTTATACATTACCTATATTTAATTAACGTATTAAGCTTATTTACTAATACGAATAAGCTTAATCTTATTACTTAGTTGCATTAAAAGTCTTTAATCTATTTAAAGTTAGATATTTCTCAGGAATCCTTTAAAGGAAGTTATACTTAGTAGTTAGCTCTTTCTTTATATATTCTATAAATAATACTAAAGCTAAGGAACTATTTAAATAGAGGAAACTTCAAGTAGTAATAAGATAGTTAGTTAATATAATAGCTAATAAATAAAAGGTATATATATACTTATATTTATTTTAGTTACTCTTTATAGAATTATAGTAAAGTAATACTAATACTAACTAGCTAGTAGTACCTATTGCTAGCTATTAATAGTTACTAGTTATTAATAGCTAATAGTAGGAGTTAATAGGTAGTAGTAATTACTATATAGTTTATATAATTAGAAGGTATATAGCTACTAGTCGCACTTGCTTACTATAGGATTCGAACCTACTACTCTTATTATAATAGTAAGAGCCAGCTGGACGTTAAACTACTACGTCAAATAGGTACTTAATCTTATTATATTTATATAGAAATTATAAATTAGCTTATATTAGTAGTAGAAACCCTTTATATTAATAGTATACAGTCTTCCTTTAGGCGTAAGTAGGATTTAATAAAAATATTAAAGTTATAGATATTAAGGTTATAATAAGTATTGAAATAGAAAACTTATAATTAGTAATAGTTAACTATCTTAAGATATTGAAATTATATATAACTATAAAAGTATAAGGGTATAAGGATATAGGGATATAAAACTACAAGATTATTATAGAAAGAGTTTTAGTTATTGATTATTTATGAGAATATTAATAGAAGGTAAGTATGTTAACTACTATAACTATAAGGAATTTAGCTTTGGATTAGCTAGGAGTTAGTTATAGTAATTAGTAGTAGAATAGGAGGGCTGAAGTTATATATTAAGGAGTAATATATCTACTAATAATTATAATAGAAAGCGAGATATTAGTTTTTCTTATAATATTATTCTTATATTTATTAATATTAAAATAGATAAGAAGATATATATCAGATCATTTACTAATTATATCTATAGGAAAGCTCTAAGAGCGTAAATTATAATATTGACTATAGAGGTCAGCCTTTCATTTAGTCAGTATATAGAACTTTATATAATTTAAACTAAAGCCCTAAATTATAATATTTATTATTTAAATATATTCTACTTACAATTAGTTTCAAAGTATTTCCTTATAATAAAAGAATATTTATACTTATGATTACTGTTAATAAAAGTACATATTTAGTTATTGTAGTATATCTGATTCATAATATTCTACCGGAAGCTAGTAATTCTACTACTTTGGGGGAAATTTATAGTAGTCTAGAGAGAAATATTAAAATCCAAAATCTAAAAAAGCTTAATGCTTATTCAAGTCATATATTAATCGTTAACTAGAAGAATAAAAATATAAAACTGAATTAGCTTAAACATAGTAATAGAATTCCTACTAAGTTTAATAAAAAGGATATCTGTAGTCTTAGTACTGTAATAGATAATAGAGCTATTTTTCGTATTAATAAAAGAATATTCTAAAAGAAGAAATATTAGAATATTAAAAAGAAATAGGGGTTTCATTGTATTTAATTTTAGAAACTAGGCTAGATGTTACTCTAGCTATTATTACCTATTCTCGACTTTTCTTAAGTCTTTTTAAGGAGTATTGTATTATTTGTAATAAAATATATAATTACTTTACAGAATATCTTAATTATAGATTAATTTATAATTATAACAATACTAATCCTTTTACTTTATTTGAATTCAGAAAGTTCAATTAGGCTAGAAATATTAATATTAGAAAGTCTACTTTAGCTTATAAACTTTCCTTAGATTATCATAATATCATAAGTCATAGATTAGCTAAATAAAGAATAGTAGTTTTGTTAACTTGTAAAGCTAAGTATATAGTTCGAATATATACTACGAATAAAGCTATGTAATTCTATAAGAACTATAGTTTTATTAATACGACTTAAGAGTTTAGTACTATTAATAAACTGATTAACTTCATAAATAGTTAATTAGTTAAAAGGCTTATTAAAAATACTAAATTCCATACAAAGACTAATTATATTAATATTTATTATTAATATATTAGAGATCCTATTCGGGTAATTAGCTTAATTTCTTTTCTGTTGATATAAGTAACAATATAACTATCTCTTTAATAAAGCTTCTAAGCTTAGTCAAATTGAAGAATATTATTAAGAGGATTCTATAGAATAATTTCAATATTTAGCTTTCTTACAAATAAAATAGTCTTCAGAGTCTATTTTCTAGAGATTAACCCTTTCTTTAACCCCTTTCTAGTTGTAGACCTTTTTGATTTCTCCTGATATTTTTATATTATTCTTCAATCCTTTCTTCTAAATCCTTCTTAGGTTATAAGTTTGTTAGATTTTAATCTTTTAAATTTTCTCTATTTCTCATATAAGTCTTAGAGTTTCGATAGTCTTATAAGCTATAAAAGATCTATTTATTTTGTATATCTTAACGGGGAATAGTAGAGTTCTAACTATTTAGTTATTAACTATATCTATCCTAATAACCTATTTTAGATTAATGAAATTCTAAGTATTCTTTATCATTCTTATAACCCTATATCTTCTCTTTACTTTAGAAGATTAACTTATGAGACTTAAAGTTATACTATCTTAATTATCTATACTTCAACTTAATTAAACTATAATATTAGCATATTCAGTAAATAGACTACTTAGTAGCCTTAGTATAATAGAGCCAAAAGGTCTATATAATATAAGATTAATCTTTCTGAAAGTAAATTCTGTTGAGGTTTTAATATAATAAAGTTCTCGGTTTCTTATAGAATCTGAACCTTTTATAATTATTACTACTTATATAATCCTTAGTACTGTTTTTAGATATTATTCTAAATAACTTATTTTCTAATAATGAAGAATTACTAATTCTTCCTAACTTCTACTAGTTATCTACTACTTGTTTAATGAAAATTAATATTAATTAGTTTTATAAGGTTTTTGATTATATATGATTAAATTGAAAAGATAGCTTTTCGAAAAGTTTCAAAAAGAATTATAAGGCTTTTGATATATTTAGTTATCTAAAAAGACTTTAGAGACTAATCAGTTTTTAATATATTCTTTATAAGCTTTTCGTTTCATATAGAAAATATTTAATACCCAGCTAGGATTCATACCCCAACTCACCTTATACTAACCGCTACAGCTGCAGTTACTTTAGGTCTTTAAATATTGTATAATAATATTATGCCGATAGTATATAAGTCTTATGATATTTTTAACCTTAAGTTATCTTACTTAATAATACTGTTTTAAGCCTTTCTAAGTATTAGTTCATAACTATAATGGACTTTAATATCTATACCTTTTCAGAAATATAAAGTAGTACCTAATAAGTTATTTCTAGTATTTATTTAAAGTATTTACGAATTATTACTAAATATCTTACTTTAAGGTATTACATTCCTTTTGATTCCTTTAATTTTATACTTCTTAGTTATATTAATAGCTTTATACATCAGTAATATTTTAAGGTTAAACTTAGCTATAGAGGGCTAAAGAAGGTAATAAAGTCGCCTTTATATAATACTAGCTTATTTAAGCTTTTATAAAAGTGGCGATAGTTCTGATATTTATTAATAGTTTTAATAAGATTAATATTTATATTAAGGTTGTAAAGTGTGAGTTTAGTGATAGCATTCTTATTTTTATTATTATTATTGTTAGTAGTAGGATAATTATAGATAGCTATTAACTTAAATATGTTGAAGATAGCTATTAACCTATATTTTAAACATAAAGAGAAGGTTAGTCTATAGTCTATTATTCTCTTTTATTTATAAGGCTAGTATTATTAAGGTATACTAGTAGTATTATTACTAACTAGTATGAATTAATATTATAGATATTACTATAGTAAGTTTAATACTTCAAAGCAATTACTATAGAGACTATTATATAGTTTATACTAATAAGCTTATATACCTAGTTATTATTCTATTACTTTATATTACCTATTTCTAAGTTAAAACTAAGTCTAAACTAAGTATTATACTACTAAGTCCTTTCTATTAAATTTGCCTATACAGATATATATAGGCTATAGTATATTACTGGGTTTTGCTTCTATTTTAGAGATTTTACACTAAGTGTTATATAAAACTACCTACTAGGTAGGAGGCTAAATATATAATATATTATAATATATTTCTTACTTTTAAAGATTTCTTTAACATTATTCTTCGTAATTCTAAGTCTATAGAAGAATATCTTAATAAGATGAAAGAAGATATTAATAATCTCTTCTAATATAAAGTTAAATTATTTAATTAAGTTGCTAGAGTTTATATTCTTAATAGTCCAAATAAAAAGTATAGAATCATATTATTCTAACTATTAAGAGTTTTAGATTTAATAAGGATTCGTATAAATTAGACGTTTTATTTTCTTATTGTTTAGATAAATTGAAAAGGGAAAGTCTATATTTCTTTAGTTATTTTATAATTAAGAAGAATTTAGAAATGGGATTATTAAATAGTCTTCTCCTAAAGCTATTAAAAGATCTTAGTAGAAAAAGAAAGCTATTTCCTTTAACTACTATATAAAGGCTAATTGAAGTACAGAGAATTAGTTGAATCTTTATTTCCGAATTACTTCTATTTAGATACAATCTAAAATTAATAAAAGTCTTTTTATATTCTTTAAGAAGAAGAAAAAGAAAGAAGATAAGACTAATAACTCAGAATTAACGAATATTACTTTAGCTAAAACAGAAATTACTAAAGAAATTTCTAATAATAATAATTAGAGGTTTTATCTTTTTTTAATTCGAAGTCTTTAGCTTTATATGGAGAATATTTAGCTTCTAGCTAAGACTTATATCCTAACTTACTCTATACTAATGCCTATAGCTATCGTTACTTCAGGTCTTTGAATCGTAATAAGGTTATACTAATAGTATATAATACGATATATTTAACCTGAAGTTATTATGATAATACTATCTTTAGTAGCTCTCTCTACTATCACCTTATAATAACTTCTATAATAACTAGACTTCGATATATATATTTTGTCAGAATAAAGTAATACCTAATAAGCTACTTCTAAGATATATTCGAAATATTAAGGGCTATTTTAAAATACTTCATTTTTAGGTACTTGATTCTTCTTTATCATTTTAATTCTATTCTTTTAATTCTACTAATAGCTTCATTTTTTAATAATATATTAAAATTAAATATAATTATAGTTATTTTTAAAAAGTAAAAGTAAGTAGTAAAGTTATTCTTATATACAATTAGCTTTCATAAGAGTAGCTATAGTTCTTATAATTATTGATAACCTTTCTAAAGCTAATATTTATATCAAAGCTATAGAAGTAGAGTAAAGTGATAGTTCTTACTATTATTAGTATTATTATTATTAGTATTATTATTATTAGTATTATTATTACTAGTATTATTATTATTAGTATTATTATAGGATAGGTAACTAGTTTTCTATTTTTATCTTTTATATCTATAACCAGTATTACTAGGGTATACTAGCAATAACATTAGTACTTAATTAGTAAAAAGTAATATCGTGAATACTATTATAATCAGTTTAATACTCTAAAGTTACTATTAGTATATTAGGCTAATATCCTATAACTATTATAAAGCTTATACTAGTAAGCTTATATATTTAGTCATTATTGTATTACTTTTAAGCTTTTATAGATTTCTAGCTTCTAGGTTAAAGCTGGGGCTAGACTAGCAGCTATACTACTAAGCCTTTTTAATTATATTTATCTATAGAGATTTCATAGACTTTGGTATATAACTTGATACTTTTCTATTATAGAAATTATTTACTAGGTATAATATAAGGCTACCTACTAGGCGGGCGCTAAATATGTAGAACTCAATGATTCAATTCTATTTATTAGTTTATAACTAGTAAATATCATAATCGATCGACTATATAAATAGGTTTATAACTAGTTATCTCTATTTAGAATATCTATACTGAGGTTATAGTCTTCAATATACTATATACTATAGGGATAGATCTATATAATAATCCTTATAACCTTATTAGCTTAAATAGGTATGTCGACTACTTAGTTACTTACTACTAAAGTTATAACTATCTTAGTATTCTATTTAACTTGATATTAATATTAAAGAAGAAGAAAAAAGAAGATAAAGAGGAGAGTATTAAATTTAAAAAGATGTTTCTAATTGAATTTTATTTCAAAAGGATTATTACTAAACAGACTTTAGATATGTTAATTTCTAAAGAGTTCGGTAAAGCAGGAATTTTATAAACAGTTTCAAACTATTTTATTTTTAATGGACGCTAAAGCTACTATTTATATAATTAAGAATTACACTCTTTTCATCAATACGACCAAAACTTCTTTACTTATTGAAAAAGGAAATACTAAAGAAATCACTTGAATTATAAAAAGTAGTTTAAACATTTCTTTTTAATAATATTAAGAATCTTTTATATAGAGTTTACTATATACTATACCTAGGTTTTAACTTATGAAGTTAGTTTAAGTTTAATTGAATGAGAATACTATCTATTTTCATTAATACGCCTATATTATTTAACATCGAAATCAATAAACTCTTACTTATAGAAATTAAAATTAATAATTGAAATAAATTTCAAAGCTCTATTTAACCTAAGCTTTTAGTTCTCTATATTAATATTGCTTATATTAACAACTTAAAGCTATAGTATAAAGGAATATACTATACTAATAGTATTATGAAGTTAGTTTAGAATAAAGTGAATAATATAAATTATAAGTATTATTAAAACGATTTACTCCTTACTTATAACGCCTATTTTCAAGGGAAATTTACTAAGGAAGTTAATAGAACTTTAAATACCTTGAGGAATTTAAAGGTTTAATTACATTAGCTTAGAATTATATAGGCCTATCTTACGGGAGATTTATAATTACTTTGAAAGTATTATTTTATTTATATAAAAATATAGTTTTTATATCTGGGGAAGATTATCAAGAAGTAGAACCTTCAAAGAAGTTACTTTAGGTTTTCAAAGGTTTATCAATAGAGTTAATAATCATAATAATAATAAGAGAATTAAATAAGTCGGTATAGATAGTAATTCTGAATTCTGTCATAATAGAACAAAGATTATTTATCTTAATAATAATATCGTTTATAATATAAAATTACTTTGTACTAGTAAGGCTAGAAATCTAATTAAGAAGGCTATAGGAAATTGACATTTGTATTTCTAAGCCTTAGCTATATTAGCTCTTATCTATATTTATAATAGAAAATCTTATTTCTCTTTTCATTTTGAAACTTTATGAAAACTAAAAATTAAACAAAGATTCTTTATTAATACTTTAAAAATGTAAAGTAATATCTATTGTTATAAAGCTTAGAATAAATCTTTCAAGAAGTTTAATTTCAAAGTATGAAGGAATTTTATAATTATTTATAGTTATAATATTCGTTTAGCTTAGGGTTTACAAGCCTATAACACTTTTTAGTCTAGAAATATAAGTACCCTTAAATAATAGTATCGTGTTTGATAGAAAGAAAAGTTGTCTATTTTTAAGAATATTATTTTGACTAAGTCTAGTTAACTCAACAAAGAACATAAGTTAATTAACTTAATTCTAAGGATTCTTCTTAGAATCAAAGTATTTTGACTTCTAATAGAACTAATAATTCTAGTAAATATACTATTTAGTCTTTCCTTTCTAAGAAGAAGAAGAATAATAATAATAGTAACTTAGATCTTCCTCCCGATAGGAAACAAAGTAATCTTTATATAACTTATTCTAATAGAATGAAAAATAATAATAAAGGTTCAAGAAAAAGTATATTCTATTTATAGACCTTCTTCTTTTAAATCTAGAAATTAAAAGAAGACTATTAGTCGTATTTATATAAACAACGTATACTTCGTATAGAAAGTCATTTTCTTTAGTCTTTCATACTAACTATAATTAATAGAATTATAATAACAACTAATCTATCAATAGGTAAAGTAATTCTAATATCATATAATATATATTACTAGTTTATATTCTCAACAAATTCAATTTTTTCAAAGTATTATAAACTCTTAGTTTCACAATAGCTAAATTCAAATTATAAATAAAAAGAATGAATTTACAAGTTTTATAGTAATTTAGACTATGATATAACTACTAAATATTTCTTTCTTAAAAGGCTGATGATAATATATTGAAGGATAAAGAAACTTTTTGAATAAACGTAATATTTAGAATTCTAGTAATCCTATATATAAGGCTAGGAAGGTTGCCTAAAGTTTCAACTAATACTTCAATATTAATTCTTGAGAAACCTTTGATATTACTTATAAGCTTAAAAGTTATAAATATATACTTATTATATCTATCTATTATAACTAGATTGTGAATATATATAGTATTACTATTTCATTTACGTTTTTAAAGATAAATAAATAAATATGTAATATATTACCTATTAGTTATATCTATAATAAAGATTAGAGGGAAAGGGTTAATAACTCGCTCTCTACTATAGCTATTGGTAGATATATTCCCCCCTAAAATCTAGTTTCAACTTTCCTATCTTCTTACTAACTATTATTACTAGCTCCTAGTTAATCTAAGGCTAAGCTTCTTATTATTTTAATAGTTAGTATACCTACCTTATATTGAAATTCTAATAATAAGTAACTAATGACTCTTCCTATAATAACCTTAAACCTTTAGACCCCTTTATCCTTATACGTTTCTACTCTTGTAGTAATTCTATTATAAAGAGAATAAAGAAGTAATAAATTACAAGATACCTTAATTTCTACTCTTTATATTATGCCTATATGAATTTTGAAACGACTTTTGATTTTATAATTTAAGACTCATCTTTAGTTATATATATTAAGCTATAGTCTCAATAAGACTTTCTTTCTATCGATTATCACTATAAAGCCTACTATTAGGATAGAATTATATCCTAAATCTAATATCATAATTATCTATAATAGTTAGTCATTTTATTACAACTGTGATTAATCATACGCTAGTATTGATATAAATAGATTTATTAAATAAAGTCTATAGTTAAATTTATATATATAGTAAAGAGCTCAGATGTTATCTAAGGTATGTAGTAAATATAACTAAGTCAATTACCTACGAAATAGATAGAAGTGATAGGGTTAGAAATATATAGCTAAAAGCCTGAATTGGAAAGGGCTTCAATATTTGAATACGATTTATAAAATAGTGTAAACTATTATTTCAAAAGTTTATATAGAACTTCTCTAAGTGAAAGTCTTTCTACCTATCAGTACAAAGTCTTCTTTTACTATGGAATTGACTATTAAAATTAGAAATATAATTATCTATAAAGTTGAGTGATTTGATTATTATTTGAAATAGTTAAAGGAATCTATTTATATAAGTCTTACTATTAGGTAAACTTTGAAAATGAAACTATGTCGTGAGTATTGGACTTAGATAATATGCTAAATGTAAGGTGAATTTCATAATATATCAAAGGCTGAAGACTGAAATACTACTAGTTATAATACAATATTTTAATAGAATTCATTTGTTTATACTTTCTAACTTTAGAATTTGATAGGATCTTGTTAAGTTATAATATATAAGTGTGTTTTCCTTGATTATAGAATGAATCGAATAGTGTATAGTAACAATTCCCTAAGAAGATATATCAAATACTCTTTATCATATCTTAGTAGATTTAATTAAATTTAAAATTTGGTTTAAAACTTTAGATTATTCTATTCTTTTTACATTACTATATAAGACTTAGATTTCATAATTTCTGAACTAAACGAATAGTTTTATAGCTTAATACTAGATATTTATTATTACTAAATCTTTTTATAATAAATACTGAGAAGTAATCATAATATTAGGGATAGATTTAGTACCCAAGTAATAGATCTATATAAGGGCTTTAATATAGGTATAAAGTTGTTAATATACTCGAATCTGACTCTCTAACCTGAGACCCTAGCTATTATAGCCTAAATACCCTTTTGACGGATAGCTAAGTAGTAACTTAGCTAGAGACTACTAGTGCCCTTAAATATAATGTTTTCTACTTTTTATAAGCAGTAGAATATTCAGAAATAATATAGAGTTTTAGCTACTATTAAGAAAGAATTAAGAGGTTTTATGAATATAATATAGGATATAAAACTAAATGTTAAATATTGATATATATAGAATTCTAAGTAATATACTTACTATTCATTTTAGGATATTATATCTAATATATCTAGTATATACTAATAGTATTTTTAAACTTTACAAAATGAATATAAATAATAATATATAATGAATAGCTACTCATCTAGGTAATTACAAATCCTGTAATTAACCTTTAGATATTTTATTACAATTAGAGTATTTTATCTTGAATAAAGAGAATAATTAGTTATACTTTTTAATTATTATATTGATTTAAAATATATTTATTATAAATATTGTATATAGTAGATTATGAGAATCCTGAATTAAGTAGTAACTATAGACTTAACCCATAAAATAGGTAGAAATACTTACCGAGGTTCTACTTCCCGCTCTAGCTAGATACTAATACCTAAGCTACCCTTACTATTAGATTCAGAGAGATATACTTTATATATATACTTTATAGAAATGTATTAATAGACTCTTATTATATATATAGTACTTCTATAGTCATTCAAGCTATCTTGAATTAAAAGACAATAGTGTAATAGATTTGGTAATTGAGAATCTGATATATATTATCAAGAATTATCTAAATCTAAAGTCGTCTTAAAATTTACAAGAGAAATATCAATTTAATTCAAGAAAAAGATATCGGGTTAAATATAGTACTGAGGTAGCTAAAGCTATAGTAGTAGATAACTGAATAATTAACTTATTTATTTAGACTAATCAGATTGAAAGAAGTATCAAATAGACTTATCCCTATAATATATAGCATATATACATATATATATATATATATATATACTATAACCTAGATCTATTTAATATAGTAATTTAATATCTAGCTATCTTTTACTATTTTATAGTAAAGGTAATAGGTTCGAATCCTATAGTAAGTAAATATAACTAGTAGTTATGGACTTTCAGGTGATATAAACTAAGTATAGTAACTACTACTAGCTATTAGTTATTATTAATATCTATTAATAGCTAGTAACTATTAACAGCTAGTAATATATATTATTTACTAGTGAGAGGTATTATGCAATACTTTATTATAATTCTTTAAAGAGTAATCATAATAGATATAAATATATATATACTTTCTATTTACTAGCGATTATATTACCTAACTATACTTACTACTTAAGGTTCTTTCTATTTAAATAGTTCCTTAGTATTCGTAGTATCTATAGGATTTATAAAATAAGAGCTAACTACTAGGTATAGGTTCTTTTAAAAGTTCCTAAGAAGTATATAACTTCTAATATATTAGAAATCTTTGATATAACTAATTTTATAACCTATAAATAGATATTTTAAATCGAAGTAACTAGTCATAAATTATTTATATAATTAGTTAATTATAAGATTTACTAGTTGTGAACTAATTCTAATTTGTAGTATTTTATTATTACTAGTATTATATAGTACTACTTAACTATAGATTAAAAAAGAATGATTTAAAAAGATAGAATTATAATATTTTTTAAGGAAACCATTAGAAGCTTATATACTAAAGATACAAGATCTAAAGTTATTATAACTATATATTACTTTAAGACATTAATATAGCTTCAAGAAGCGTATATACTATAATTAGAAAAAGAAGGTAAACTTATGATAACCTATAAACTCAATAATATTTATAGTTCTTATATAATAAACTATTAACTAAGATTTCTATTAGTTTTCTAAAGTAAGAATATAATAATAGATATAATAAGATTAATATGAGTAAGAAAGAAGGACTTATAGTAAACTACTATATCTTACTACTATCTCTTGACTTTATATATCTTCAGTAAATAGAAAGATAATAACGGATTAACTTAATAATTATAATATGATGATATATCCTGTCTTACTAATAGTACGTTAAGAAAGAACTAAATAACTATTTGAATTTTAGTATCAAACTTAAATAATTAAATTAGTTTTAAATATATTATAGTAAAAAGAAAGAGTTTTTAAAAATCAAGATTTATTATATTTAGTAAAAGGATATTAGGAACAACACGCTTAAGAGGTAGAGTTTATACTAATTAAACTTCAGGTACTAACGCTATCTCTATAGGTTTCGCCTTACTTAAACTTCTTAAAATAAAGCCTCACGCGGTATATATAGCTATATTTAGTTATATATAATATATATTAAATTTTACCCCCTAGTTATATACAATAATTAAGAGTCTTATAATACCAAAAAGCTATTAGGCTAAAGGTATATATTATAATAATTCAATATGTCTTAAATACTGACATATCTACTAAATATATCTCTCTTTTAGTTTTGAAAAGAGCTAATTAATAGCTTACTTGATATAATACTTTTTAGGAAGAAGTTAAGATTTATAATTTATAAGAATACTTTAATCTTAAGATAACTATATACTAAAGCCTCTTTTTAAAGTTTCTTTGAAAGCTGCTTTTAAATAACTTTCTAAATTTAAATATTGTTAATAAGCCTTTAAAACGCTTAAATTAAATATTTTTAAAAGTTCTATTCTTATAGAAATAGATTAGAAAGAAGATTAATAACTCCTAGTAGATATTACTAAAGAGATTTATATAAGGAATATTATAAATTATATAGAAAAACGTCTAAAGGTTTATATAGCTTTCTATACTTTCAATACTTTCAGAACTTAAAAATACTAATATAAGTAGTTAATTAAATCTATATAACTACTTAGATTCTTAGATATATAAATAAGATATTCCAATATTAATCTTACTATATAGAAGAAGATATAGTAATAAAAACTATTAATCTTTACAATTACTTTAATATTATAGATAACTTATACTTTTAAAATACGTTTTTAATATAGTATAAAATATTTTAGTTTTTAAACTTAAGTATTTTATTATAAAGATAATAATTAAAATATAATTTTAAGAGTAGTAAGATATTATATATAAGACTTAAGTAGTTAATTATATTCCTTCTATTATTATAATACTTTAAGTTTATAATCTTATAGTTTTATTAGCCTTCTTACTAATTAAATCTTATATATAAAGCTATATATGTAGAATTTAAAACTATTTAGACTTTATACTTCTAGATAAAGTTACTTTAGCTTTTATAGAAGTAATATGATTTCTCCCTAAAGCTTTCTTATATAATAAGATTAGCTATAATATTTTTGATACTATAGTAGAAATTCTAATCATTATTTGAAATACTTAAGATAATAAGAGGTATCTTTAAGGTTAAGATAAGCTTTTATACTTTTTGAAATATAGGCCATGCTATATTTTAATATATGATTATTATATCTATTATTAGTTTACTTATAAAGGGTAAATATTAAATATTTCTACTAAAGAGAAGATCAAATATTTACTAACTTTAGATTTAGACTTCCTAAGGAAAATTGAAAACCTTAAATAATAACTATTTTATAGCTAGTTTTCAAACTAAAATAACTATAATATTATAGAATAAGTATATTATAAAGAAAGACTTTAGTAATATTCTTTCCCGAATTCTTTTATTTTTAATTTACATATTTTAATTTATATTCTCTAAAATATAAAGTAGTTCATATTTTTTAAGCAACTTCTATAAGAAACTATATTTAATATAATATAAAGCTTAAACTTATTAAAAGCTATAGAAATACTAAGAGCTTTATGATAATTAGTAAAAGTAAAAAAGTTAAATTATATTTATATAATATTACTCCTTATACTACTTTGATTATAAACCTTATTTCTTTTTAGGAATTATAAAAATAAGAATATTAGTAAGATATTAGGCTGAACTATTTATCTTAACTATAGAAGAGTAATTATTCTAAAGTTATAGCTATTAGTATTTAATATAATTAGTAAGTCTTTAAATAAGATATATTCTATAAGAAATCAACTATTCTATTAGTATAGTTAGTCTGATATAAACTTTATTTTAGATATTACTACTACTAGTAGTATACTATAAATACTACTTAAAAGCCCTTAGAAAATAGTAAGTAAGTCTAATACTAATAGCTAAGATATCTTAGTAGAAAGCTTTTTAACTATTTTATCTTAACTATATAAGATATTTATATTATTAGTAGCTATTTAAAATATGATATGTTTTAACTTACTTAGGAGGTATATAAAACCTATAACATTAGTAAGATAGAATATAAAGTCTACTATATAGAATATAAGAATATTTTATATACTATTCCTAGGGAATATATTACTTTCAACTTCTACTCTTATTATTAAGATTATAGCGGCTATACTTCTATTCTAATATTTATGAGTAAAACTACGAATTACTCTTAAGACCTTGATTTTATTAATTATACTAAAGTTGTTACTATAAGAATGTTTAAGAGTTTTATTATATTCTTTAAGTAATAATATAATATTCACATTAAAGTCTTCAAGTCTAATAATAAGGTCTCTAGGTATAAGAGTCTAAAATATAATCTAAATCTGAAAATATATAAGTTCAGTCTTTTCTTCTGAATACCTAAGGTTAAAATAGAAGTATTAAATATATTAGAATAATTATTAAGGTATATATAAAAGCTATAAGATATAAGAGTAAATTACCTTATAAGTTCTAATTTAAAACTTTATAAGTATTAGTATTTCTCTATAACTAAAAACTAATATACCCTTTTGACTAATGAATATTATATTAGGAGTTCTATAAAGATACTTAAAAGGATAATACCATAAAGCTAGACTTAAGTTACTTCCCTATTAATAATTATAAATACTTTATTCTGACTATAAATATAAAGTTTAAATACAACTTTTCAATACGTCTTAAGAAGTATACTTTTAGTAGGTTTTTAGTTAGCTATTTTTTAACTAATTAATATTAGATATAAAATGTATTTTAAAATAGGGTTATAATAATTTATTCTATATATTTCAATCAAAACCTTTTTAATAAATAATTAATCTGTTTATAAGCTGATTTGAAATAGTTTAATTCTAATTAAGTCTCTTATTCACTATAAGAATAAAGAATTATAATAGAACTACTTCAAATCAACTTAACTACTAATTTAAACTTTAGTGAAAAGCCTAATAGAATAGTCTATACTAAAATGAGAAATAGTTATAATAACTCAAGGTTTTATATCTATATAATAACTACTCTAAAGCCTTACAAAATACTATCTAAAATTCTAAAATTCATATTAATAGCCTTTCTAGAGTCACCTACTATACTTTTTTATATCTCTTTTTTATAGATAAAGCTATAGAGAGGCGAGGAATTTAAATACTTTTAGAAAGAACTAAGTATAAAGAATAGATAAAGTATTATATTAGAGTAATTAGGAGATCTTTATTCAAAGCTACTTTTTAATTAGTACTTTTTAGTTATTTTCAAATACTTCAAAATACTTCTACTTTCAACTATAGAATAATATGAATAATTTACTGGAAGGAGTCCTTAAAGTTTAATCCTTTAAAAGATTTTAAAATATAGATATTATAAATTCTAGTAATAAATTTTAATTATAGAATAAATTAGATATTAGAAAGTATAAGAGAATAGAACCTTTTATTTCAAAAGTCTTATAGTAGAGATTATTATTATTAGTTATATCTTATCTAGCAATACTCTTTTATCTATATATCAAAACTATAGTAGTAACTAAATAGGTTTATCTTAAGAGTTAGAAGATTATATTCTTTAAATAAGATTATTAAGGTTCTTATAAAAGCTTTAGAATTTTTAAAATACTACTAAGCTTATACTTATAATTATAAGTTTAATAAATATGAGTATTTCCTAAGAATGAAGACTTAACTAATTATTCATAGAGATTAATAGCTATAACATAATTATAAATTTATATACTTATTCTAATAAAAATATTATTCTAAACCTTTGTAATCATTACTACCTACTTTCATCTCAAGTTATTCTAATGTAATATAATTAATACTTATATATATATAGTATTTGATAAGGTTACTTATAAAGAAGTATTATTAAATTACTAAATATTTAGTAAGATCTATTACCTTGATAAAATACTATATAACCTTTAAAAATCTCCTTTCTTATAATAATACTACTTAGAAATAAGCTTTGAGTATTTTAGCTTTAAACTTATTATAGGAATATTATATTACTAACTTAAGAAGCGTATTATCTTCTTCTTCTATATCAATAACTATATACTTTTCCCCCTTAACAAACACATTTAAAATACTTATATTCTTAATAGATTCTAACAGAAGTATTATCTTAATAGAAATAAAGACTTATAGTAATCTCTTAATATTAGGGTTATTTAAGATTAAGTAATACGATAGCTATAACTCTTATAAATAGCATATATTAAAAAGCTCTTTAGGTATTTTATAATATATATATAATATATTAAACATTTTAAAATCCCTCTTAAAATTAAAAGGCTATTATTATAATATAATTAAACCTTTTATATAGAAATGAAATATTATTAATAAGACGTTAGCTTTGTTAATAATGTTATAATCATAACAAAACTGGATATTACCTATATAGCAAGCTTATTATTTTATTTTAGCTAAAGCCCTTTAGATAGTTATTATATAAAAGTTAAATATATATTATAATATCTTAGTAAGATAAAAAATTCTATTTTAAGTTCAATTATATAAGGCTACTAATCTGTTTAGTAATTTTAGAATTATTATAGATACTAATCTTATAGATAATATTAATAATCAAAAGAATTCTTAACTATATATTAGATAATTCTTTAGAGGTCTAATAGTATAGTAAATTAATAGGGTTTTATATGTTTAGCCCCCCTGCCTAGTAGGTAACCTTACATAACGCCTAGCAAATGATTTCTATAATAGGAAAATACCTAGTTATATACTATAGCCTATATATATCTCTATAGGTAAATATAGTTAAAAGAACCTAGTAGTATAGCTACTAGTTTAGACCTAGCCTTAACCCAGAAGTATATAGGAGCCAACGAGTAATAGAATAACAACTAGGTGTGCAAATTTACCGGCGTAGGCCTTGTGATAGTCGTAGTAATACTTATAATAATAACTTATACTAGTAACTGTTAGAGTTCTAGCTATTCAGCTATTACTCATATTTATCCTAATAACCTATTTTAGGTATTTGAGGGCTTGAGTATTCTCTTTTACTCTCATAACCCTATGTTTTCTATTTAGTGTAGAAAATCAATTATTAGAGTTAAGTTTATACTTTAAGACGAAATATTAGTACTATTTTTAGATACTACTCTGAATGATTTATTCTTTTATAATTAAGAGTTGTTAATTCCTCTTATTCTTTTACTAGTTACTTATTACTAGTTTAACAGGTTATAAGCCTAGCTTTATATTAACTTTTCTCTCTTTATATTCTATTTCTATCTATACCTATTATTAATATTAATATCTATATCTTTATTAATACCTATTTAGATTATAGTAAAGACTATACTAATTAGCTCTAAACTTCCTTATACCTATCTATTTATATAAAACCTTTTTTAACTAGTTTTATAAAAGTTTATAACTTATTCTTTTCATACTTATTTTAATTAACTAATTAATTCTTCTTACTAATTAATTAGTTTAATACTAGATAAATCTATAAAGGGATTACATTAGTTAGAATAATAAGCTTACTATTAGGCTAATAAAAGAAATAGTTAAGTAGTAGAAACTAAAAGTCTCTTATATTCTAAGTCTACTCAAACCTTCTATGAAGTAACTCTTAAATCTACTAAGACTTTTATAAATTGGAATTATAGATCTATAAAAGCCTTTATAAATTAGAATAATAAGTTATTTCTAATCTTTATAAAAAGATATCTCTCATAAGATTTAAACCCTAGACTACTATAGGTCATAGAAAGATTAATCTATTTATTAACTATTAAATTATACTATTATTAACCTTTTAGTTTATAATGGTTTACTATAGTTGAAGCCTAAATATCTTAATTCTACTTCAGGGTTTTAATTAATTCTTCATTAAATAACTACTTTACCTTCTTAAGTTATTATTTAAAAATGTAAGTAACTCTAAGTTATACTTTATCTTTAAGTTAAAAAAGACTTAGAATTATAATATTAAGTCTATCTATATAAAACCTTTACTTACTAATAAAGATATTTTCATAGATTTAGCTAGGCCTATTTCTAGACATAATACTAATAAGCATAATAAAACTCTTAGTTATATATAATTAAATTATTAAAATAGTCTTCTAAGATTTATTAAGAATAATACTAATACTTTTAATATATTTAATTCTTTAAAAGAACTCTATAAACTAACTAGTTTTTCTCATAAGTTTCTTATTTATAAAGTTTCTTTTAATACTACTCTTAATAACTTTAAGTCTATAGAAGAATATCTAGGTAAGATGAAAAAACTTATTACTAATCTTTCTTATAATAAAATTTAACTACCTAATTAAATTATATTTTAAATAATCTAAATAAGAATTATAAAGGTTTTGTTACTTTAATCATTTGAAATCTTAGATCTAATACTAATTCTTATAAATTAGATTTCCTATTTTTTAATTTATTAGATAAATGTAGAAGGAAAACCTGGACTTCTTTAGTTAATTTTATAATTAAGAAGAACTTTGAAAATTAGGTTATTAAATAGTCTTCTCCTAAAGTTACTAAGAAACCCTAAAAGAAATAAAAAAGTATTCTTTATAATTATTATAAAAAAGCTAATTATACTAAAGAGAACTATTTCAATCTTTATCCTAAAGAAACTCCTATTTAGATAAAATCTAAAGTTAATAAGAGTCCTCCTAAGTCTTCTAAGAAAGAAAAGAATAAAAAGGATAAAACTAATAACTTAGAATTAATTAATATTACTTTAATTCAAAAAGAAATAATTAAAGAAATCTCTAGTAATATAACTAAAGATCTTATATAACTTAATTCTAATATTAAAACAACTAAAGAAGAAGAAGATAAAAAAGAAGGTATTAAGCTTGAAAATATAATTCTAACTTAACCTTCTCTTAAAAAGGTTTTTACTAGAAAAACTCTAAATACTTTAATATCTAAGAAGATTCAATAAGTTAGGAATTCTATTAAATAGATTAAAACTATTTTATTCTTTATTCATATTAAGACTACTATTTATATAATTAAAAATCACAATCTTTTAATCAATAAAACTAAGACTCTTTTACCTATAAAATAGGGAAATACTAAAAAGATTACTTTAACTATAAAAAGTAGTTTAAACATTATCTTAAATAATATTAAATATCTTTTATATAATATTTATTATATATTATAACTAGATATTAACCTATTAAGTTACTCTAAACTTAACTTAATAGGGGAAATTATTTATCTTTTTTAATAAACCTATACTATATAATATTAAATAGAATAGACTCTTACTTATAAGAACTAAGATTAATAACTTCTATAAATTTAAAATCCCTATTTAATTAAAGTAATCAGTTCTTTATACTAATATTACTAATATTAACAACTTAAAACTATAGTATAATAAAATAAGCTATACTAATGATATTGTTAAATCAATTAAGAATATAATGAATAATATTAATTATAGGTATTCAAAAAGTAATAAACTATTTATTTATAAAACCTATCTTAAGAACAAGTTTACTAATAAAACTAATAGAAATTCAAATACTTTTGAGAATTTTCAATATCTTAATTATATTAGTTTAAACTTTTATAAACTTATATTACTAGAAATATATAATTACTACAAATACTTTATGTTATTTATAGATAAGTATAGTAGACTTATCGAGAGAAAGTTATTAAGAAGTAAAAACTCTAAAGATATTACTTTAGCTTATAAAGAACTTATTAATATAACTAATAATAATAATAGTAATAAGAGAATTAAAGATATTAATATAAATAGTAGCCTTAAGTTCTCTAATTATAGAATAGAAATTATTTATCTTAATAATAGTATTATTTATAATATAAGACTATCTTATACTTATAAGCCTAATAGTCTAATTAAAAAAACTATAAGAATTATAATTTATAAAACTAGAATCTTTTCTATAGCTCTAATTTACTTTTATACTTTTAAGAGTTAGCTATTTTAACTACTATTTATATTTATAATAGAATGCTTTACCTGCTTGATATAGTAGTTTAATGTCTAGCTAGCTTTTACCATTTTACAGTAAGAGTAGTAGGTTCGAATCTTATGTCGGGTAAGTACGACTAGTAGTTATAAACCTTCTAGTTATATAAATTAAGCGTAATAACTACTACTAACTAGCTCTTACTACTAGCTATTAATAACTAGCAACTATTAACAGCTGGCGATAGCTGCTAGCTAGCTAGTATTAGTATTATATAATAACTTATTATGATTCTTTAAAGAAGTAACTATAATAAATATAAGTATATATGTACCTTCTATTTATCAGTTATCATATTAACTAACTATATTTACTACTTAAGGTTTCCTCTATTTAAATACTTCTTTAGTATTAGTAATATCTAGAGGGTAAATAAGGTAAGAGCCGACTACTAGGTATAGCTTCTTTTAAAGGGTTCCTAAGAGGTATATAACTTTGAATAGATCAAAGACCTTCAATACAACTAATAATAGAATACCTTATTCTTCTATTAAGTTTAAAACTCTATATAAGTTAAAAAATAAAAAGAAACCTTTTATTAGTAATATAAAAGTATAGAGTAGTATTTATTATTTTAAGATTAAGAATAAGTACTCTAAGAAGCTTAATCTAAAAGCAAAAAAGGATATTATAATTACTTATAGCTATAATACCTATTTAGTTTAGAATTTTCAGGCTTATAATACTATTTAATCTAAAAATATAAATATTCTTAAAAACTAATTCAATTCTTTATAAAGAAAAGAGTTATTTATTTTTAATAATACTATTACTACTAAGCCTTATTAATATAATAAAAAGAATAAGCCTAACTAATTTAATTCTTATAATTCTTCTTAGGGTTTAATTATTATCAAGTCTAATAGAATTTATAACTCTATTAATAATACTAGTTATTCTCTTCTTCTTAATATAATAGAGAATAATAATAATAACTTAAATCCTTCTCCTAATATAAAACTAAGTAGTTTTTCTATCAATTATCCTAATAAGATTATGAATAGTAATAAGAACTTTAATAGAAAATCTACTTTATCTATAAAGATTACTTCTTTAAGTCTAGAAGTTAAAAAAAGCTATAAATAGTATTTGTATAAAGAAAATATACTCCTTATAATTAGAAGCTATCTTTTTTTAGTTCTTCATACTAATTATAATTAATATAATTATAAGAATAACGTATTTATTAATATCAATAGTAATTTCTATACTACTAAATATATATTATTAGTTAATATTCTAGACAAACTAATTACCTTTTTAAACGTTATAAGTTTTCAGTTTAATAATAATTAGATTTAAATTATAAATAAAGAAGTTAAGTCTATTAAATCTATAGGATTTTAAACTATTATACTACTACCTAATATTTCTTTTATTAAAAAGAATAATATTAATATATTAAGAAGTAGATAGGTTTATAAAATAAAACCTAATAATTAGAATCCTAGTAATTCTATATATAAAGCTAGATAGATTACTTAAGGTTTTAGTTAATACTTTAGTAAGAATTATTTAGAAACCTTTAATACTACTTATAAGCCTAAAAGGTATAGATATATATTAGTTGTATCTATTTATTATAGTTAGATTTTAATTCAATATAATATTACTATTATATTTATTTATATAAAAGTAGATAAAAAGATATATATTAAGTTACTTACTAGCTATATCTATAATAAAGATTCTAAAGGTTTAGTTTATAGTACTAACTATCAGAATCAGCTTTTTATTTATTTATTAAATAAGGCTTTATATAGGTTAAAATAGAGCTTTAGACTTTAGTATTTATACTCTGAATATATCTTATTTTAAGATTGGTTTTAAAGTATCTCCCTATAATAAAAGAATATTTATACTTAATATTATTCTTAATTAAAGTAAATATTTAGCTATTTTAGTATGTTATATTAATGATATACTATTAGGAACTAATAATTCTACTAGTTTAGAGTATATTTATAGTAGTCTTAAAGAACATGAAAATCTAAGATCTAGGAGAACTTAATATCTTTTCAAATAATAATTTAATTATTAATTACAAGAATAAAAGTATAGAAATAGATTAGGTTAAATATATTAATAAAACTTTTATTGAGTTTAATAAAAAGGATATCTATAGTCTTCATATTCTAATAGATAATAAAGCTAAATTCTTTATTAATAAGAACAATACTATTAAAGAAGAGATATTAGAATATTAAAAAAATAGGAGCTTTATTATACTTAGCCTTTAAAACTAGGCTAGATATTATTCTAGCTATTACTACTTACTCTTAATATTTTTCAAATCTTTCTAAAGAATATTTTGTCACCCTTAATAAGATATAGGGTTACTTGAAAAAAACCCTAACCATAAGTTAATTTATAACTATAATAATATTAATCTTTTTAATTTATTTAGGTTTATAGACTTAGATTAAACTAGAGATATTAATAATAGAAAATCTACTTTAGCTTATATATTTTACCTAGATTCTTATAATATTATA
The DNA here is from genome assembly GCA_000350065.2 of Colletotrichum orbiculare MAFF 240422. NCBI lineage: Eukaryota > Fungi > Ascomycota > Sordariomycetes > Glomerellales > Glomerellaceae > Colletotrichum > Colletotrichum orbiculare. The sequence continues at coordinate 207,474 of AMCV02000004.1, forward strand.
AGTTTAAGTTTAGCTAAGTAAAAAATAGTAGTTTTATTTACTTATAAAAATAAGTATGTAGCTCTAATAGATATTATTAAAAACCTATTTACATATATAATAACTATAGTTTTATTAATAAAGACTTAGGATTTAAAGCTATTAATCAACCAATTATCTTTATAAGTAATTAATTAATTAAAGAACTTATTAAAAATACTAGATTCTATAGAAAAGCTAAGTATATTAATATTTATTATTATTATATTAGAAATCCTTTTTAAGATAATTAGAGTGATTTCTATTATATTTATATAAATAATAATATAGCCAATATTTTAATAAAACCTTTAAGCTGAGTTAAATTTAATAATATTATTAAGAAGATGTTATAAAACAATTTTAATATTTAACTCTCTTATGAAAGAAATAGTTTTAATAGTCTATTTTCTGAGGATTAATCCTTTCTTTTAACCTTTTACTAGTTTTATGTTTTTCTCACTTTTCCTAACTTTTTCTTATTTTATTTTGAAGTCTTTTCCTTTAAATTTTGTCTAGGTCTTAGGCTTTTTAGATTTTAATCTTTTAAAGACTTTTATCTATTTTTCCTATATAGTTTCTAGAGTTTTTACTACTTTTTAAGTTAAGAAAGATTTATTTATCTTATATATTTTAAGGGGGGATATTAGAGTTCTAATTATTTAGCTTTTTTTTATATTTATCCTTATAACCCATTTTAAGTATTTGAAAGCTTAAGTATTCTCTTTTACTTTCATAATTCTATATTTTCTATTTATTATAGAAAGTTAATTATTAGAGTTAAGGTTATATTACTTTAACTATTTATCTTCTTACCTAATCAAATTACAATATTAGAATATTTAGTAAATAGACTACTTAGTAGTCTAAGTATAATAGAGTTAAAAGCTTTATATAATATAAAGTTAAGTTTTCTAAAAGTAAATTCTATTTAGATATTAATACTATGAAGTTCCCTATTTCCTATAGAATCCGAACTTCTTATTATTATTTCTACTTATATTAATATTAGTAATATTTTTATATACTACTCTAAATAACTTATTGTTTTATAATCAAGAGTTGTTAATTCCTCTTGACTTTTTACTAGTTACCTATTACTAGTTTAATAGTAATAATGCTACTGGTGTATCTTAATAATACTAGTTGTAGATATAAAAGAGAGTAATAAATAGCTAACTATCTTTTAAAGTATAAGTTAATAGCTATTTGTAATAGTATCCTTACTTATGATAATACTACTAATAATGATAATAATAATAAAAACTACTAATAGACCGCCCCTAGCTACTATTTATTACTATACTTAACCCCTATAACCTTGATATAAATACCGATCTTATAAAAATTATCGATAACTACAAGAACTATAACTACTTTTATAAAGGCTCAAAAAGGCTAGTTTTATATAAAAACAACTTTACTACCCTCTGTAGTTCCTTGAAAATAGTTATAATTATATTTAACCTTAATGTATTATGAGAAGATAAAGCTATTAGTAAAACTAAAAGAAAACAAAGTTAAAGTAATAAAGAAGAATCTAGTATTTAAGAGTAAGGTATTTAATCATGATCCTAAATACTTTAAATATATCTTAGAAGTAGCCTATTAAGTACTACTTTATTCTAAAAAGATATATATATTGAAATCTATTGTAAAGATTATTATTAGCTCATAGTGGGGAAGGTATAGCCTAAGGTTAAATATGTCGTATTATAACATTTAAAAATTTAAAGTAACTATATTTATAACTATTAGTATAAAGTAGGTTAGGGTATAAGTCCTAGCTTGGAGCTAAATGTTATCTGTGTGAAGCTAAGGACTTATGTAGTAAATTGATAAATAAGATATTATTCCTATTTTGATAACTAAAGTAGAACTTTTAATACTATCCTAAGCTATTTAAAAAGCTATTTTTACTAATTACCTTATGACTTTATTCTAAGTAGACTTTATATTAAATATATTTAATAGAAGTAAGATATATAAATCTCGTCTTACTATCTAGATCGAATATAATAACTAGTAAATAATATATCTTATAATTATTAAAATAGTATAATTATATATATAACTATAATATATAGATATTAATAGTTCCTAATTATAATAAGAAGCCTTATAGAGATATTTTAAGATTAAATATATATCTTTAGGAGACTTTATAATTAATAATTTTACAAAGTTCTCTCTAGAGCTATTAGTTTAGTAATTATATTATTTAGATTAATAAAATAGATTAGTTAAACTATTGAAAATCATAATAAGAAGAAAACTTTAGGAAATACTTCTAATATTTAAAGATTTTAATAAAGCTTTTAACTATTATTTAGAATTTATAAGTCTTAAACTATAATAAAACTAAGGTTAAATAAAAGGCTTAGAAATATTACAAATACTTTTTGATTAATAAGAAATACTTTGATAGCTTATGAATACTATTATTCTTCTTATTATACAAATAGAAGTTTAATAACAATAATGAGATAATAGAAAGAACTCCTTATAAAATAGAAATAGAAGGTCTATTTAGTATTATTTTAAAAGCTAGTTTATAAGTAAAACTTTTAGAACTAGGGGGGTATATTATACATAATATATTTAAGAAGTAGGATTTATACTAGTTAAACTTCAAGTACGAATACTATTTCTATAGGCTTCGCCTTATTTAAACCGCTTGAAATAAAGCTTTATATAGTTTATATAGCTATATTTAGTTATATATAATATACACCAGATTTTACCTCCTAATTATATATAATAAAAGATCCTAGAAAGTAATATAGAAAAGCTAGTAATATAGAATAATCATAGATACTTCTAATACTTCTTATATATTTGATAAGTAAATATAATTAGTATTTCAATAAAGATATTAGAGAATTAGTAAGTTTATATTATTATAATATATAATACTAATATTAAAGGTATTATAAAACTATTATCTATTATTCCTATGTCCAAGTATCTACTAAGTATTTAATAATATATCAATGATATAGAAGATTAATTAATATTACTTATTAATAATACGAGAAATACTAGATATATATGAAAATAGGCGCCAGCCGCTTAAGCTAGAACAACTAAAACAAACAAATTCAATACCCGCCTTTAAACCTAATCTTATAGTAATAGAAAATAAGAGGAAACGTCTAGAGAAATATATTAAATAATAAATACTATATTTATAAATCTATAGTATGAAAAGTATTTTAATTATAAAAGTAATATTTAGAAATCTAAAGAATAGAATAGTATATAAATTATATATCTTCTACTACTATTCATAAGATAAAAACTATAAATACAAACCTATAGCCTATATATATATATATAACTTAGATAATAAAAGAAGCTTTAGGTTTAACTCTATTATAATCCTCCTCTTAAACTTATTAGAAGTTTTATATAATAAGTTTAACTAATAGAAAAATCTATTTATATTACTATAATAACTACTAACCTAGCTATCTAAATTCCTCCTTATTCCTAACTATATCTCTATTAATTAATCTTATCTACTTATTATTAGCCTACTAATAATTATTTTAAATTAAGTTTTAAACAAACTATAACTAATCTTTCGATATTAGAAACTATAAAAATATATAAACTATTAACTCAGTAAGAATATTCTACTTAATATAAACCTAGTAATTTAATAGCTTATTAATTACTTTCTTATATAACTAGAAAAGTCTATATAGTTCTATAGACTAAAGTCATTAATATAAAATAATATATCAACTTACAAATATAGAAGTAGTACTAGAAGAACTTAGTAAAGTAGTAGTAAAAGAATACATTTAAATAGAATATATACCTACAGTCTATTTTAAAAGCTTTAGTATAGTATTTATATTAAAGTTAAGTTAATCTAATAAGTCTTACTCTATATTATTCTCTAAAGTCTTAGTATTAATTTCTCTAATTTTAATACTTTTAGTTATTATTATAGTAATTATCTTACTTATATTTAACTTTATGAATATCTTCTTAATATCTATAGTAAGTTATTATTCAACCTTGATAAGGGGTCATTTATTATATTATAGCTTTTATAAGTCTAGATTACTCTCTATATTAATAGGTTCCTATAGATACTATTATAAGGTTTAAAGTATTTACTTATTACTAATGATTAATATAAGACTAAAACTATTTCGCTTTTATATGCATATTACTTATTAACTAAAACTAAGGGCGAATTTATAATATTCAATACTTTATTTTAAATCAATATTTTAAGCTATTTTATTACTTAAAAGCTATAAGTAAACTAGTTATATTCAAAATCTATTAATACTATCTAAATATTAGCTTAAAATAACTTAGTTATATTAGATAAAACTCTTATATCAATATAGAATTATAATGGTTGTTCTACTATTTTAACAAAATAGTTATTACTAGAGTCTTCTTATATAAAGTTAGAATAAAAGGTTCTTTCTATTATTGAATTAGCTATAAGATTAATTTAGTAGATATTAGTATTACTAATAAGAAACATAGTAATATTAACTTCCTATAAGTTTATTAATAAGTTATCTACTAGTTGCTACTGATATTAAAATAGGTTACTATTAGTATTATAACTACTTCTAATATATTACAGATTTACTTCTTTAGGCGTCTCATCAATAGTAAGGCTATTTTATAAATCTAAATAAAGAAATACATTAAATTCTTAAAGGTCTAAATATTCTATTACTTATAATATACTTTTAGTATTATAGAAGCCAACCTTTTTTTGAACTATTTCTTACTATATAATAAAATTCTATTAATTAATTCCTTAGTCTATATTATAAGAACTTAGGAAATAACTCTATATAGGTTTACTATTAAGGTATCAGTCTTATATTAAAAACAAGTATTTATTATTTAGTTTTAACTTAAATCTTTTATTTAATATTTCAACTATAACTCCTAGTCTATCAGCTTTACTAAAGTAGGATTCTCTATTAAGTCCTTAGTTATAAAAGCTAGGAATTAAACAAGGCGACTTCTCTTTATTTTAATTTTTTTATATATAGCCTCCTATAGATATTTATAAAAGCTTTCTGATTTAACTTTAAAAAGACTACCTCTATAAATAGTATTCTAAATAATGTTAGTAATAATTGTTATAAAAAGGTTGAATTTAATAAATAGTTAAAAAGTCTATAACTACTTTACTAAAAGCCTTTCTACTAGCTAAGTCTAGTTTACTAGAGTAGAACTAGATACTACTTCTAATACTATAATAAGTACATATTTCTTTATAATATTAACTTTAAAGTATTCAAAGAAGTCGACTTATATTCCAAATATTTAATTCCTCTTATTAACCTAATTATCACACTAATAGTCTACCTCTTATATGCTTTATATTATTCTATTTCATATAAATATTCTACTTAATAGTAATAAACTATACAATTCCTAAGTAAATTTAGTGTACTAATTACCTATTATATACTTATAGCTATATGTCCTAAAAAGGGTTTTTATTATAATAAAGACTTATTATATCTAGTTAAGATATATTGATATTAATACTTATTTAAAGTATTCTGTAATTAGTATAAAATAAATCTATTCAACTCTTAAATATTATAGCTTTTTCCGACTTCTTCTTATATATAAGTCTATAAATCTCATAATAATAATAAATCTATCTTCCTTATACTTATTAGCCTATTATATGTTATGATATTATATATAGTATTAGAGTTCTACCTATTTAGCTATTACTTATATTTATTTTAATAATTTCTTTTAGGTATTTAAAGGCTTGAGTATTCTCTTTAATTCTTATAATTCTATGTTTTCTATTTATTGTATAAATTTAATTACTAGAGTTAAGGTTATACTACCTTGATTATGTGTATATTAAACTAGTAATAGATAATTAGTAAAAGGTCAAGGGGAATTAATAACTCTCAATCATTAAAGAATAGGTTATTTAGAATGATATCTGAAAATAGTATTAATATTAATATAAATGGTGATAATGATGGGAAGTTTGGGTTCTATAGGAAGTGGGGAACTTCGCAGTATTAACATCTAAATAGAGTTTATTTTCAGAAAGGTTAACCTTATGTTATACGGAGCTTTCAGCTTTATTATACTTAGGCTACTAAGTGGTCTATTTACTAAATATTCTAATATTATAGTTTAATTAATTTAGAGTATAAATAATTAAAGTAGTATAACCTTAACTCTGAAAATTGATTCTTTATAATAAATAGAAAATATAGGGTTATAAGAGTAATAGTAAATACTGAAGCTTTTAAATATTTAAAATGGGTTATTAGGATTAATAGAATAATAGCTAAATAGCTAGAACTCTAATATCCCCCCTTAAGGTATATAAGATAAATAAATCTTTTATAGCTTAAAAAGTAGTAAAAATTCTAAAAATTATATAGGCAAAATAGAGAAAAATCTTTAAAAGATTAAAGTCTGAAAAACCTAAAACCTAGAAAAAGTTTAAAGGAAAAGATTTTAAAATAGAATAAAAAAAGTCAGGGAAAATTAGAAAAACCCAAAATTAGTAAAAAGTTGAAGGAAAAGATTAATCCTTAGAAAATAGACTATTAAGACTATTTCTTTTATAAGAGGGCTGAATATTGAAATTGTTCTATAACATCCTCTTAATAATATTATTAAATTTAATTCGGCCTAAAGGCTTCGTTAAAAAACTAGCTATATTATTATTTATATTAATATAATAGAGATTAATCTAATTATTTCGAATAAGATTTCTAATATAGTGATAATAAATATTAATATGCTTAGTTCTTTTGTAGAATTTAGTATTTTTAGTTAGTTTTTTAGTTAATTAATTATCTATAAAGATAATTAGCTTATTAATAGTTTTGAATCCTAAGGTTTTATTGATAAAACTATAGTTATTATATAAGTAAATAGTTTTTTTAGTAATATCTATTAGAGTTATATATTTAGCTTTATAAATAGATAAAGCTACTATTTTTTACTTAATTAAGCTATAATTTATAATATTATAAAAATTTAGGTGAAATATGAATATTGAAGTAGATTTTCTATTATTAATATCTCTAGCCTAATCTGAGTCTATAAACCTAAATAAATTAAAAGGATTAATATTATTATAGTTATAAATGAATCTATAATTAGGGGTTTTTTTAAGTAACTCTATATCTTATTAAAACTAATAAAATGTTTTTTAGAAGGATTTAAAGAAAATCGAGAGTAGGTAGTAATAATTAGAGTAATATCTAGCCTAGTTTTTAAAGCTAAATATAATATAGCCCCTACTTCTTTTTAATATTCTATTATCTCTTCTTTAGTAGTATTATCCTTATTTATAAAAAGCTTAGCTTTATTACCTATTAGAATATTAAAATTATAGATATCCCTTTTATTAAACTTAGTAAGAATGTTATTAGTATATTTAAACTGATTTATTTCTATACTTTTATTCTTATGGTTAGTAATTAAATTATTACTTAAAAAAGTATTCAGCTCTCCTAAATCTTAGTTTTTTTTTTTTAAGACTACTATAAATATATTCTGAAGTAGTAGAATTATAAGCTCCTAGTAGTATATAATTAATATGATATGTTAAAATAGCTAAATATATACTTTTATTAAGAGTAATATTAAGTATTAATATTCTTTTATTATAGGGAGATATTTTAAAACTAATCTTATATAAGATAGATTTAAAATATAAATACTAAAGTTTAGAGCTCTATTTTAACTTATATAAAGCCTTATTTAATAAATAAATAAAAGGCTAATTCTTATAATTAGTACTATAAACTAAGCTTTTAAAACCTTTATTATAGATATAACTAATAGGTAACTTAATATATATCTTTTTATCTACTTTTATATAAATAAATATAGTAGTAATATTATACTAAATTAAAATCCAGCTATAAAGAATAGATATAATTAATATGTATCTATAACTTTTAAACTTATAAGTAGTATTAAAAGTTTCTAAATAATTAATATTGAAATACTAGTTGAAACCTTAAGTAACCTATCTAGCTTTATATATAGGATTATTAAGATCCTAATTATTAGGTTTTATCTTATAAACTTATCTACCCCTTAATATATTAATATTATTCTTTATAAAAAAACAAATATTAGGTAGTAGTATAATAGTTTAAACTTGTATGGACTTAATAGACTTAACCTTTTTATTTATAGTTTAAATCTAGTTATTACTAAACTGAGAACTTATAGTTTTTAAAAAAGTAGTTAGTTTATCTAGAGTATTAACTAATAATATATATTTAGTAGTATGAGAATTATTATATTTATTACTAAATAAGTTATTATTATAATTATATTAATTATAATTAGTATAAAAAACTAAAGAAAGATAGTTTTTAATTATAAGGAGTATACTTTCTTTATATAAATACTATTTATAGTTTTTTTTAACTTTTAGATTTAAAGAAGGAATCTCTATAGAAATAGTAAATATTTTATTAAAGTTCTTATTACTATCTATAATCCTATTAAGACGAATTATAGAAAAACTACTTAATTCCTTATTAGGAGAAGGATTTAAATTATTATTACTATTATTGATTTTATTAAGAGGAAGAGAATAACTAGTATTTTTAGTAGAGTTATAAACTCTACTAAACTTAATAATAATTAGGATTTAAAAAGAATTATTAGAATTAAGTTAGTTAGACTTATTCTTTTTATTAAATTAATTAAATTTAGTAGTTAGAGTATTATTAAAACTAGATAATTCTTTTTTTTATTAAGAATTAAATTAGTTTGTAAGAATATTTATATTTCTAGACTAAATAGTATTATAAGTTTGAAAATTTTAAACTAAATAAGTATTATAACTATCAGTAACTACAGTATTCTTTTTTAATTTTAGATTAAGCTTTTTAGAGTATTTATTTTTATTTTTATAATAATAGATACTACTTTATACTTTTATATTAATAATAAAAAACTTCTTCTTGTTCTTTAATTTATATAGAGTTCTAAATTTAATAGAAGAATAAGGTATTCTATTATACATATAAATATAAGTTAAGATAGCTAATTCTTAAAAAGAAAAATTAGAATTATAGAGAAAAGTTCTAGCCTTATTAATTATAATTCTTATAGTTTTCTTACTTAAATTATTAAGTTTATAAGTATAAAATAATCTTATATTATAAATAATACTATTATTAAGATAAATAATTTTTATTCTCTTATTAGAAAGCTTAAGGCTACTATCTATATTAACTTCCTTAATTCTCTTATTACTATTATTATTTTTAGTTATATCAATAAACTTTTTAAAAGCTAAAGTAATTTCTTTAGAATTTTTACTTTTTAATAACTTTCCCTAGATAAATCTATTATATTTATCTATAAATAAGATAGAGTATTTACAGTAATTATAAGTTTCTAATAAAATAAGTTTATATAAGTCTAAATTAATATAATTAAGATATTTAAACTTCTTAAAAGTATTTAAATTTCTATTAATTTTATTAGTAAACTTACCTTTAAGATAGGTTTTATAAATAGGTAGTTTATTACTTTTTAAATACTTATAACTAATGTTATTTATTGAATTTTTAATTAACTTGATAATATTACTAGTATAGCCTATTTTATCATACTATAATTTCAAGTTGTTAATATTAGTAATATTAGTATAGAGAACTGATTACCTTAATTTAATAAGGACTCTAAATTTATAAAGATTATTAATTTTAGTTTTTATAAGTAAGAGTTTATCCTATTTAATATTATATAGTATAGGTTTATTAAAGAAGATAGATAATATTCCTATTAAGTTAAGTTTAAACTAATTTAATAGATTCATACTTAGTTATAATATATAATAAATATTATATAAAAGATATTTAATATTATTTAAAATAGTTTTTAAATTACTTTTTATAATTAAAGTAATCTCTTTAGTATTTCCCTATTTAATAAGTAAAAGAGTCTTAGTTTTATTAATTAAAACATTGTGATTTTTAGCTATATAAATAGTAGTTCTAGTATTAATAAAGAATAAAATAGTTTTAATCTATTTAATAGAACTCCTAATTTACTGAACTTTCTTAGAGATTAAAATATCTAGAGCTTTTTTAGGAAAAGGTTTTTTAAGAGAAGGTTGAATTAGAATTATATTTTCAAATTTAATACTTTCTTTTTTATCTTCTTCTTCTTTTTTAGTTTCTTTAGTATTAAAATTAAGTTATATAAGATTTTTAGTTATATTACTGGAAATGTCTTTAATTATTCCTTTTTAAATTAAAATAATATTAACTAACTCTAAGCTCTTTTTCTTTTTATTTCTTTTTGTTTTAGAAGATTTAAGAGGATTTTTATTAACTTGAGACTTTATTTAAATAGGAGTTCTTTTAAAATAAAAACTAAAATAGTTTTCCTTAGTATAATTGATCTTTTTATAATGATTATAAAAATACTCTTTTATTTCTTTTAACATTTCTTAATAACTTTAAGAGAAAACTACTTGATAACCTTATTCTTAAAGTTCTTCTTAATTATAAAATTAACTAAAGAAGTCTAGGTTTTCCTTTTAAACCTATCTAATAGATTAAAAAATAAAGAATTTAATTTATAAGAATCCTTATTAGATCTAAGATTCTAAATAACTAAAATAATAAAACTTTTATAACTTTTATCTAGACTATTTAGGATATAAGTAATAATAATTTAATTAGATAATTTAATTTTATTATAAGAGAAGTTATTAATAAGTTCTTTTATCTTATTTAGATATTCTTCTATAGATTTAAAGTTACTAAGAGTAGTATTAAAAAGTTCTTTATAAATAAGAAACTTATTAAAAAAACTAGTTAGTTTATAGAGTCTTTCAAAATAACTAAATATATTAAAAATATTAATATTACTCTTAATAATTCTTAAAAGACTATCTTTATAATTTAACTTTATATAACTAAGAGTCTTATTATACTTATTAGAATTATTTCTAGGAATAGGCTTAGTTAAATCTATAAAAATACTTTTACTAATAAGTAAAACTTTTATATAGATAGACTAAATATTATAATTCTAAGTTTTTTTTAACTTGGGGATAAAGTATAACTTAGAGTTACTTATATTTTTAAATAATAACTTAAGAAAATAAAATAGTTATTTAATAAAGAATTAATTAAAATCCTAAAGTAGAATTACAATACTTAGGATCTAACTCTAGTAAACTATTATTAACTAAAAACCTAATAATAATATAGCTTAATAGTTAAATAATAGATTAATACTTCTATAACTTATAGTAGTCTAAAGTTTAAATTTCATAAGAAATATTTTTTTATAAAAGTTAGAAATAATTTGAAGTTCTTATTTATAACAATCTTAGTAGACCTAAAAGTTAGTTTATAAAAAGTCTTAATAGACTTAAAAGCTAATTTATAAAAAGTCTTAATAGATTTAAAATATAAGAGATTTTTAATTTTCATTACTTAATTATCTCTTTTATTAGTTTAAAAATAGGCTTATTATTCTAACTAGTATAATGTCTTTATAGATTTATCTAGTATCAAACTAATTAATTAATAAGAAGAGTTAGTTAGTCAGTTAAAATAAATATAAAAGGAATAGGTTATAAAGTTTTATAAAAGTAGTTAAAAGAGGTTTTATATGAATAGATAGATATAAAGAAGTTTAAAATTAATTAGTATAATCTCTTGTATAATTTAAATAAGTATTAATAAAGATATAGATATTAATATTAATAATAGGTATAGATAGGGATATGATATAAAGAGAGAAGTTAATATAAAACTAGGCTTATAATTTATTAAACTAATAATAAATAATTAGTAAAAAGTTAAGGGGAATTAATAACTCGTAATTATTAAAGAATAGGTTATTTAGAATAATATCTAAAAATAATACTAATATTAATATAAATAGTAATAATAATAGGAAGTTCGGGTTCTATAAGAAATAGGGAACTTTATAGTATTAATATCTAAATAGAGTTTATTTTTAGAAAGGTTAACTTTATGTTATATAGAGCTTTTAGCTCTATTACACTTAGGCTACTAAGTAGTCTGTTCACTAAATACTCTAATATTATAGTTTAATTAATTCAGAGTATAAATAAGTAAGGTAGTATAACCTTAACTTCAATAATTGATTTTCTACAATAAATAGAAAACATAGGGTTATGAGAGTAATAGTAAATACTCAAGCTCTTAACTACCTAAAATGGGTTATTAGGATTAATAGAGTAATAGCTAAATAGCTAGAACTCTAACAGTATACTCTAAATTGATTAAATTATAATATTAGAATATTTAGTAATTAGACTATTTAGTAGCCTAAGTGTTATAAAGCTGAAAGTTCTATATAATATAAGGTTAATATTTCTGAAAATAAACCCTATTTAGATATTAATACTACGAACTTCCCTACTTCCTATAGAATCCAAACTTCCTATTATTATTACTATTTATATTGATATTAGTACTATTTTTAGATACTATTCTGAATGACCTATTCTTTCATAATTCAGAGTTATTAATTACTTTTAACCTTTTACTAGTTACTTATTATTAGTTTAATAGGCTATAAACCTAACTTTATATTAATGTTTCTTTTTATATTATATCCCTATCTATACCTATTAGTAATATTAATATCTATATCTTTATTAATACCTATTTAGATTATACTAAAGATTATACCAACTATTTCTAAATTTTCCTATATCCATCTATTTATATAAAACTTCTGTTGACCACTTATATAAAGCTCTATAGTCTATTCTTTTTATATTTATTTTAACTAACTAATTAATTCTTCTTATTGCTTAATTAGTTTAATACTAGATAAATCTATAAAGAGATTATACTAATTAGAATAATAGTTTACCTTTATACTTTTAGGGGTTAATTATTCTAATTTCTATCTATATTTAGAATAGAACGTTATATTTTTCTATTGAATTTTAAATTCTATATAAGTTAAAGAATAAAAAGAAGTTTTTTATTGGTAATATAAAAATGTAGGGTAGTATTTATTACTATAAGATGAAGAATAAATATTCTAAGAGGTTTAATCTAAAAGTAAAAAAAAGTATTATAATTACCTATAGCTATAATACTTATTTAGTTTAGAATTTCTAAGCTTATAATACTATTTAGTCTAGAGATGTAAATACTTTTGAAAACTAATTTAATTCTTAATAAAAAGAAGGGTTATCTATTTTTAATAACAATATGATTACTAGGTCTAATTAATTTAGTAAAAAGAATAAGTCTAATTAATTTAATTCTAATATTCTTCTTAGAATCTAATTATTATTAAGTCTAGTAGAGTTTATAATTCTACTAAAGATACTAGTTATTTTCTTCCTTCTAATAAAGTTAATAATAGTAATAGTAATTTAGATCTTTTTCTTAATAAAGAACTAAGTAGTCTTTCTATAATTCGTCTTAATAGAGTTAAAAATAGTAATAAGAATTTCAATAAAAAGTCTACTATATCTATAGAGATTTCTTTCTTAAATCTAGAAGTTAAGAAAGATTATAGATAGTATTTATATAAAGAAAGTATATTCCTTATAGTTAAAAAGTATCTTTCTTTAGTTTATTATACTAATTATAATTAATATAATTATAATAATAATACTTTTATTAATAAATATAGTAATTTCTATACTACTAAGTATATATTATTAGTTAATACTTTAGACAAATTAACTATTTTTTGAAAAAACTATAAGTTTTTAGTTTAATAATAATTAGGTTTAGGCTATAAATAAAGAGGTGAAGTCTATTAAGTCTATAGAAGTTTAGACTGTTATACTACTACTTGATATTTCTTTTATTGAAAAGAATAATATTAATATATTAGGGGGTAGATAGGTTTATAAAATAAAACTTAATAATTAGGATTTTAGTAATCTTATATATAAGGCTAGATGGGTTGCTTAAGGTTTTAACTAGTACTTTAGTATTGATTATTGGGATCCTAGTAATCTTATATTTAAGGCTAGATAGGTTACTTAAGGTTTTAACTTGTATTTTAGTATTGATTATTTAGAAACTTTTAATACTACCTGTAGGCCTGAAAGTTATAGATATGTATTAATTATATCTGTTTATTATAACTGGATTTTAATTCAGTATAATATTACTACTATATTTATTTATATAAAAGTAAATAAAAAGATATATGTCAAGTTACCTACTAGTTATATCTATTATAAAGGTTCTAAAAATTTAGTTTATAGTACTAACTATAAGAATCAGCCTTTTATTCATTTACTAAATAAGGCTTTATATAGGTTAAAATAGAGCCTTAGGCTTTAGTATTTATATTATAAATCTATCTTATATAAGATTAATTTTAAAGTATCTCCCTATAGTAAGGGAATATTTATACTTAATATTACTCTTAATACAAGTAAATATTTAGCTATTTAAGTATATTATATTGACGATATACTATTAGGAGCTAATAATAATACTACTTTCAAATATATTTATAATAGTCTTAAAGAAGATATAAAAATAATCTAAGAAAGCCTAATATTTCTTTAGGTAATCATTTAATTATTAACCATAAGAATAAAAGTATAGAAATAAATCAGTTTAAATATACTAATAGAATTCTTATTAAATTTCATAAAAGGAATATCTATTGTTTTAATACTCTAATAGATAATAAAGTTAAATTCTTTATTAATAAGGATAATACTACTAAAGAAGAGATATTAGAATATTGAAAAGAAGTAGAAGCTTTATTATATTTAGCTTTAAAAACTAGGCTAGATATTATTCTAGCTATTACTACTTACTCTCGACTTTCTTTAAATCTTTCTAAAAAACATTTTATTATTCTTAATAAGATATAAGGTTACTTAAAAAGGAATCCTAATTATAGATTAATATATAATTATAATAATATAAATCTTTTTAATTTATTTAGATTTATAGATTTAAATTAAACTAGAGATATTAATAATAGAAAATCTACTTTAGTATATATACTTTACCTAAATGTTTATAATATTATAAATTATAATTTAGCTAAATAGAAAATAGTAGTTTTATCTACTTATAAAGCTAAATATATAACTCTAGCAAATACTACTAAAAAAGCTATTTACTTATATAATAACTATAGCTTTATATTATAGGCTACGTCTAAATAACTAGCTAGGGCTATATTTAGGTATCTATTGATAACCCTCCTGTTTAGATAGGACTCTAGTAGGCCCCAGGTAGTACTATATATATAGATTTTTCTAGGTATTTATAAAGGTTTCTCTTTTACCTTTTAGTTTTAAATAACTAGTATTTTATACTACTTATAGTTAAATAAGCTTAGGTCTAACTTTTTATATATTTAGAATTCAGTCTTATTTACTATATAGATAATATTAAATAGAGTATAGCTTCCTACTAATTAAATATATAATTTAATTAAGTGAAGTTTTTAGGATATAATATTATATAATAAGTAACTAACTAATTAATATAAAGAATAATAGAAAGTACTAGAGCTTCTTAAGATAACTCTATAAGTAGTAATTTTATAAGTAAACTATTTTAATAGTAGTTATAATATACTTTAAGTTTTTTCTATTAGGAGATTAATAAGCTTATATATAAATTAATAGAATAAAATACTATAATAAGTAGTAATTCTTAAGTAGCTACTATAATAAGTACTTCTAACTTATAATAAGGTATTTTAGTAATTTTTAGAATAATATCTATTAGGATACTAGTTCTTAGGATTAATAATACTATTATACTTCTATTAGTAGCTAATTAGTAGAAGAAGCCTCTTTTCTTATTTTGAAGATTTTCAAATAAGTAGAAGGAATACTAAATATAAGTCTTATAAATAAAAGCTGAATTCAAAATTAATTACTACTTCTTTAATAATAATTTAAAATATTAATATTTAATTTATTCCTATTTAGATTTTGATTTCTAATAAATAGTTAAAGTTTTCTATATAAATAGAAGACTAGAGAATTCTTATAATTTAAATAATTTATAAATTATTTTAATAGAATATATTTAGATTTAAATAATTAGTCTTATACTATTATTTAACTATAAGGTTTCTAATAGAAAGAAATTAAATATCTAACTACTTTTTTATTATAATTTAAAGAAACTCTAGTTAATACTAAAGAATATATATAGCTAGATATAGTCTAGATTTTCCTACTAGAAGCTATACTATTCTCCTATTTTAAAAACCTACTTATTATAGTTAATTGTCTTACTAAATATAAATTCTAATTATTAAAAGTTTAAAATATAACTTAGAAACTTAAATATATAAAAAGAATAGCTACTTACTACTAACTATCCTACTAAAAGCCTACTATTTATAATATAAAAGGCGATATAATAATAACTAGAATAATTAAGGAGTAGTAATAATACTAAAGTTTAAGTAATTCTTTTTCTACCCCTAAAGAATATACTAGAAACCAATAAAATACCTATTAATACTATAAGTATAATAAAGAAGACTATATTTATAAGAATTATATAGTATAAGAATATGAAAGAACTATTATAAAAATCATAAATGCTATAGTCATTATAAGTTATACTAGGGATAATTAGAAAGATAATATTCTCTTATTTGATAATAATAAGGATTTAAGAAAAAAGTAATTCTAGAGTAAAGTTAGACCTTAGAGTTAATAAAAGTAGAAATAATAAAATAGAGAAAATAATAAAAAAGGGAATAAATAAGTAGTTAGTAGTTATTAGAATTAATAAAAGTTATTCTATTAATATACTTATTAATATAAACTATAATACTTATATTATTATTAATATTTTTCTTATAAAGAAATTTTACTTCTTACTAATTAATAAATTAAAAAGATAGATAAGAAGATATATTATTAAACTATTATTTAATAATATTTAGAGAATAGCAATTTTAATACCAGAAGTTAGTAGCTATATATAGAAGATTTATACTTATATTATAAAATATTTCTAATTACTCTTATATTTTAAATAGTTATAAATAAAAAATAATTATATTATTTATAATACTAAGGCTAAGTAGATAGCTTATAGGAGAAATAATATAATACTTTATTTAGAATATTAAGATAAGTTAGTAAGGTTTAAAGAAGTCTAGTCGGCCTATCTATTTAGTACTAATTTATTTACATTTATCTACTAGTATACTATATAGTATATTAGTAATATACTAAGCCTTTACTAAGTTATATCTATTAACTTAATAGATATTAAAAACATATTAATTTTAAAAATAGAAGTAGACTTAAGGAATTATATCTTTATAAGTATTTTAAAGAAATTCCCTAATTTCTTCTATCTAAATATAATATATTAACTACTTTCTAACTAACTAAAAAAAGATTACTATATTCTATTAATTTCTAATAATAAGAAATAGAAATCTAATTTCTTATAAAAACCCTTTTATAATATATTATAAGAAGAATTTCTAATATTTAAAAAGACTTTAGAAGTTTATTTAATAAGAAACTTATTAAAATAAGTAGTTTTTCTATTAATATTCTAATTTTCTTTATAAGGAAGATAAATAGAAAGATATATTTTCATGTAGATTATAGAACTTTTAATATAATTATAAAGAAAGACTACTACCCCTTCTTTTTTATATTAGAAATTCTCTAGAAAGTTACTATAGCTTATTAGTATATTAAGTTTAATATTATTATTATATTTTATAAGATTAGGATTAATAAGATAAATTAAGAAAAAATAGCTTTCTAGGTATATTATAGTCTTTTTAAATATATAATATATTTCTTTAGACTTATTAATATTCCTATTATATTCTAATAGCATATTAATAGTTATTTATAATAGTTCTTAGATGATTTTGTAATAATACATATTAATAATATCTTTATTTATATTAATAGTATATAATAAGAGTATAAAGAGAAAGTCTATTAGATATTTAGCCACCTTATTAATATAAGACTAAAGCTAGATCTTAAGAACTATAAGTTTTCTATTATAATAATTAAGTATATTAGATTTATTATATTAACTAGGAAAGACTTCTTATATAATCTAGAGAAGTTAAACGTTATTACTAACTAGCTATCCTTTAGATTACTAATAGATATTTATAGTTTCCTCAGATTTATAAATTATTATAAAATCTTTATATTATAATATAATACTATTATAAAACTCCTAAATTATCTAATCTAAAAATATATATATTTCAATTAGAGATTAGAGTAGTAAGAGGTTTTCTTTATATTAAAATACCTTTTTATTATAGAATTAATCTTATAGATATTTAATCCTAATATTCTAACTATAGTAGAAACTAATTATTCTAAATTTACCCTAAGTAATATATTAACCTAGGATAATAAGGTTAAAGTAAAGTACTTAATAGCCTTCTATTTTTAATATCTAATTCCTATAGAATTTAATCAATTTATTTATAACAAGAAATTCTTTATAATACTAGTTTACTTATAAGTATAAAAAGTAGAACTATAGAATACTAAGAAGTTTAAAGTTTTTACTAATTATAGGAATTTAAAATATCTTATTAAAAAGTAGTAACTTATTGAGAAATAAAATTAATAAGTAGAAGAATTATTTTAATATAACTTCTATTTTAAATATTAGTTAGACGTCTAAATAGTAGTTTCTAATACTTTTTCTGAAAGGGAGTAAGATATCTTTCAAAGATAGAATAATAAGAAGTAATAAGAATAAGTAATATAAGTTATCCTAGATACTACTATCCCCACAAAACCTTAAATAAGATATATAAATATTACTAGTATCTAAGTCTTTAAGAGGAGATTAGACTTATAAGAAATATAAAACTATATTATTAAAAGAAACTCTTTATATTGATAGGTCTTTATAGTAATTTAATAAAAAGAGTATAGCTTTTCTTTTAATCTCTATATTAAAATCTAAATTACTAAATATATTCTTAATATAATAAGATAGCTTATTTTTAGAAATAGACTATCAGTATTGAATAGTAAAAATAGTAATAGCCTTCTTAATAAGCTTAGGATTAGACTAATATAAGAGTTATATAATTCTTCTCCTATAAGGTATTTAGAATAAAATAATATACTAGAGATTATAAGTTATTAATTCTTCTAATTTAAATAGTTTTAAAATATCTATTAGTTTATATATAATTATAATATATATAGGGGAATCTATATCTAGAAGTAAGTAAAGAAGGAGTTTTTAAAACTCCTTTTAATATTGAATAGATTATATTTAAATCTATTAATAGANATAGGGGGAATCTATATCCTAGAAGTAAGTAAAGTAAGGAGTTTTTTTAAAAACTCCCTTTTTAATATTGAATAGATTATATTTAAATCTATTAATAGATTTTATTATTAATCTATCCTTTATAAAGAAATAGAATAGCTATTACTTCTAAATTATTATAAACTAATTAAATAGAATTCCTATATTAGAAGAAATAGATATTATAAAAATAGAAACTTATATCTACTAGTTTTTTAGTTATTATTATAGGTTTTATAGTATACTAGATTTTATTATAAGTAATAGAAGTTCTAACTAGATTAATTACTTCTAGAAGGAGTTCTATTATCTAATAAGTATTATATACCTATTAAATACTAATTATTATAGTTAAATAGATAAGACTATAAAGTAATATAATTAGGAGATCTAAGTAGTCTTAAGGGTATTTATATACTAGTTATAAGATAATTAAAACAACTTACTACTTATTATATAACTAGCCTTTTATAACTAATAGTATAATACTATAAAGATAATACTATTCTTTATAGATTAAGATTATTATATTAATTCTATCCTAATAGTTAAAAAAGTAATATTAGTATTTAGTAGTAGTAAAAATACTATTTATAAGTTAGTTAAAAAGATATAGTTAGTAATAATATATATTTATACTAAAATAGTAATAGTCTAATATAAGTTAGAAGCCTAAATAAATAAGACTTAGTTTCCTACTAATTAATACTAAATTAGTACTAAAATATAGTTAAATATATCTTTTCATAAATTGCTAAAGTTAAGCTAGAAATTAGCTTAGTTATGTTATAAGTATATAATAGTAAAAGTTTTATTACTATATATTATTAAGTTAGATATATTAGGATCTATCTATTTATAGTTTTATATAGATATCTTCTAGAAAGCTACTACTAATTTCCTACTTAGGTAGGTAGTTATTAATAACTAGTTATTATTACTAATAAATAATAATAAGAAGGCTGAATAGCTAGTTGAATATATTCTTATTATAAAGATATACTAAATAGGTAGAAAGTATTACTAAAAGGCTTTTATTAAATAAGAAGGGTATATAGATTCTATATAAAAGCTAGTTAATACTATTATAAATATAGTAGTATTGAAGTAGTATAAGAGGATATATAAATTAATAGTAGATAATAATAAGAATCTAGCTTATAACTTATAGTTAAATAGTAGCTAGGGAAAAAAGGGGTAATATCATAAACTATATTTAAATAACTAGCTAGAGTTATACTTAGGTATCTATTAATAATTCTCTTATTCAAATAGGACTTTAGTAAGCCTTAAGTAGTACTATATATACAGACCTTTCTAAGTATTTATAAAAGCTTCTCTTTTACCCCTTAGTTCTAAATAAATAGTATTTTATGCTACCTATAGTTAAATAAGCCTAGGTCTAATCTTTTACACTTTATAAATAAAGCTTTAAGATTTAAAATTATTAATAAGCTAATTATCTTTATAGATAATTAATTAGCTAAAGAATTCATTAAAAACACTAAATTCTATAAAAGAATTAAGTATATTAATATTCATTATTACTTTATTATAGATCTTATTTTAGATAATTAAATTAACTTCTATTATATAAATGCAAATAATAATATAACCTATTTTTAATAAAGCCTTTAGGCCGCATTAAATTTAGTAATAGTATTAAGAAGACTTTACAGAATAATTCTAATATTTAGTCTTTTTATAAAGGAAATAGTTTTAATAATTAATTTTCTAAAGATTAATCTTTTCCTTTAAGTCTTTACTAATTTTATGTTTTTCTAATTCTTCCTGATTTGCTTTACTTTATTTTGAAGTCTTTGCCTTTAAACTTTTTCTTAGTTTTAGGTTTTTCAGATTTCAACTTTTCTAAGATTTCTCTCTATTTCTCCTATATGGTTTTTAGAGTTTTTACTATTTTTTAAGTTATAAAAGATTTATTTATCTTATATATCTTAAGGTGAGATATTAGAGTTCTAGCTATTTAATGATTACTTATATTTATCCTAATAACCTATTTTAAATATTTAAAAGCTTGAGTATTCTCTTTTACTCTTATAACCCTATATTTTCTATTTATTGTAGGAAATCAATTATTAGAGTTAAGGTTATACTACTATAATCATTTATACTCTAAATTAATCAACCTATTATATTAGAATATTTAGTAAATAGACTACTTAGTAGCCTAAGCGTTATAGAACTGAAAGCCCTATATAATATAAGGTTAACTTTTCTAAAGATAAACTCTATTTAAATGTTAATACTACAAAGTTCCCTAATTCCTATAGAATCCGAACTTCCTATTATTATCACTATTTATATTAATATTAGTACTATTTTCAGATATTATTCTAAATAGCCTATTCTTTAATAATTGAGAGTTGTTAATTACCCTTAAACCTTTTACTAGTTACCTCTTACTAGTTCAACATACAGCCTTACTATTAGCCTATTGGGAAAATTATCTAACTTACTATAGTCTTTTATTTATATAAAAAGAATAAGAATATAAAGTATTCTTTTCTATATTACTAAATATATTTCCCAACTTCTTCTTTAGAATTATTATTTATACTTATATAATACATTAGAATATCTATTATACAGTCTTATATAGCCTAAGTAAAACTTATTAATTAAATCTTTTAAATTAATACTTCTTACTATTTAATCTAGTTAATGAGATTATATAGTTTAATTAGATATTCTATAAAGTTATTTTAGTTTGTAGTATAATTATCTCTAGTAATTATAACTTAGAAGTAGCTAAGTAAATATTCTACTATTATTAGTATTTCTAACTTTAATTAGTAAGAAAGTTATTCTTATAAATATTCAGTATTAATATTGGAATCTTTAGGCTATTTATTATATATAGCTATATAAAGTAGAAAATAGTTATTATAGTCTTCCAGATATACTTAGTAGAACTAGCTTTTAGAAAGTATTATTAGAAGTAGATCTATCTTATTATATAGGCTTAGGAATAGACAGGAAATCTCTAATTCTATATTCTACTAATAGTATTAATTACTACTTAAAGTATATAAATTATTAAGAATAAGAGATTCTATTAAGCTTATTATAATATTAAGTAAGGTTTTTATTAATAAGTATTAAGTAGGAAAGGGAATTATTTAGATAATAGTAGAACTATTTAGAGATTTAAAATAAAAGCTAAATAATATTTCTTTTAGAGAACATATCTATTAATGTAAAAGTTTTATTTAGACTTGTAGAAGTAAGAATATATCTATTAATATATTAAAGAGAGAATTAAAATCTTATAAGAAAATAAAAGGATTTATTTAAATAGTTTTAAATCTATAAATATCCTACTTTTAATTAATTTTACTTAAGAGATATAGTTAGTCTTTGAAATGAAAGAGTTCCTCCCTTATAACTAATAAAATTATTTGATATTATTTCAATTATAAGTATATATTTATTATAACTCGAAGTATAGAAATACTTCTTCTAATTTATATCTTATTCACTTTTCTCTCTCTTCTATTTATAACTTATAAGTTATTATTTTACTTTATTTATAATCAACTTCTTCTAATTATACCTTAATATTACTACTTTATCCTAGTTAAAAATACTAATACTCTTTATTCTTATAAGTTTAAAGAGTCTTATTCTCTTTATTTAATTTATGATATTAGCTTTTTTATATTCAAGAAAGTAGTAAGTGGTATATACCTATAGGTCTTAATTCTTTTAGCTAAGTTAATTATAAATTACTAATATCCTTTTTACTTTATTTTCTTAGTTAACTTATCTGTTACGTAGTTACTAGTTTTATATTCCTATATATTAATATCTCTTAGAATAGGTATTTTGACGTAGTATCTATATTATAATTCTAAATCTATAAAAGGCTTTAAGTTATATAAGTAACTTTCTAATATATCTTTATAAATCTATAAGACTATAAGAGAGTCAACTTATATATTAAAGGGAATTTATATTCTAATAAGGAGTCTTTATTTAATGAATTCTTATTTATCTTAATAACTAGTAAATCTAGAAGATTATTAGTTATTTACTTATTATATATAGCTTTTTTATCTAGTGGTATAGTACTTAGAATATAATACCTTATAGTTATTATAAAGAGTAAGTATATATTATATATAATAATAAAACTAGTTTATAGATCTATAAACCTTATTTTAAGTATATCTCTCTTCTTAGAACTCCTTATATTGATTATTCTTTTTATAAGACTTAAGAGACTTATAATTTCAATTATATTGAAGTCTAATAGTAATAAGGTTATAATTAAATATATTCTAGTAACTACTATTAGTTGAATAGTAAATATAATAGCTTCCTTATTCTGAAGTCTAAGAACCTTTGGGATTTTAAAAAGACTAAACTACTAGTAATAATTTATCTTAATTTTAGCTAATTTCTTAATATTATCTTTTCTTAATAGAAGATATTAGATTATATTCCTAATACTACTTTTATATATATTACTTATTGTTTTATATATAATCCTTCTTTCTAGCTATTGAAATAAGTTATTGTCTTATATTAAGGAGGATATTAAAGCTTAGTAAAGAATTAAAATTATAAAATAGAGAATTCTTAGTTAAATTCTAGTTTAATAAAAGAAATATTAAGATAAAACAGATAAAGAATTTATAATAGATTTATAAATGAAAATAGATTTTCTTCTATTATATTTTTTATTCTTTGTTATATTTTTCTATATATCTTATTTTCTTACTAAAATAAATAGCTATATAATTTAAAGAAGAAAATAAAGTATTCTAGGTATTAAAATCTAAAGCTAGCTTTTTTAACTATTTGAAATAATAGAAATAGTAAGAGAAAGTATTATTCTTTCTAGTTTATAGTTTTTCTTCTCTAAAGTTTAGAGGAATAACTCAGAATCTAAGATTCTAGATTCTAAGGTTAGAGAAATTAAGCTTTTTCATAAAGTTTATAATCAAAAGAGAAGAATTAATAAAACTATTCCTTTAGGCTAATAAATATATATTTATACTTCTAAATATTATCTAGAAAGAAGTAAAGATTTTAGAGAAGTATTTCTTAATATACTACCTATATTTCTAGATTCAATTTAGAGAAAAAGATTTTAAATATAAAGTCTGTTGGTATTATATTAGTTATATTCTAAATATTTAATAAGTATACTTATTATTCAATTGAAAATATATTATCCTTACTATTATTATTCTCTCTTCAGACTATGGGCTTTTTTTAATCTTCTATCTCCTTAATATCTATAGGCTTATTTTCTATTAGGAAAATTTTTTCAATTCTAATTCTAATTTAGACTTATAAATATCTAGGTTTAATAATTCTTAGTATTCTATAGGTAGTTAGATAAATTTCTATAACTAATTATTATTATAAGTTAAGTTTTAAATTTCTTCTTCTAATATAATTATTAGTTTATATAAGGAAGAATTTAATATATATAAAAAGATTCAAGAAAACTTGATCTATTAGAATTCTAACTTCTATTCTAACAATCTATCAACTATCTTTCTTATATTATAAATCAATATAAAATTTCCAACTTTTAGTCTTTTATCCTAAAAAATATTAACCTACTAAGTATTGAAATTTTCTTTTACTTTCTAGTATTATTTTGTAATTTCCTTTATAGCTTTCTCTTTATTTCTATCTAGTAACATAAATACTTTTATTTTTAACTATAACCTTTCTTTTTTTCTTATATTAATATGTAATTTAAAATTCTATATATAGGTATTAGAGTCTTAATTAGTATTTTTACTTTATAGTTATATTTAAGATAGAAAGAAGTATATCTTATTAATATTCAAATTTTTATTTAGTCTATAAATATTATTAGAGTTCTAGCTAATTAGCTATTACTCATATTTATCCTAAACAACCTATTTTAGTTATTTAAAGGCTTGAGTATACTCTTTTACTCTCATAACCCTATGTTTTCTATTTACTATAGAAAATCAATTATCAGAGTTACGGTTATACTACCTTAATTATTTATACTCTAAATTAATCAGACTTTAATATTAGTCTATTTAGTAAATAGACTACTTGGTAGCCTAAGCGGAATAGAGCTGAAAACTCTATATAATATAAGGTTAACTTTTTTGAAAATAAGTTCTATTTAGATATTAATGCTATAAAGTTCCCTACTTCCTATAGAATCCGAACTTCTTATTATTATTAATACTTATATTAATATCAGTACTATTTTTAGATATTATTCTAAATAATTTATCTTTTAATAATTTAAGAGTTATTAATTCCTCTTAACCTTTTACTAGTTACTTATTACTAATCTAATAAATTATAAGTCCAACTTTATATTAATTTCTCTTTTCTTATTATCTCCTCATTTATACCTATTATTAATATTAATATTTATATTTTTATTAGTACCTATTTAGGTTATACTAGAAATTATACTTACTAACTCCAGGTTTCCTTATACTTATCTATCTATATAAACCTTCTCTTAACAACTTATATAAAATCCTATAATTTATTCTTTTTATTTTTACTTCAACTAATTAATTAACTCTCCTTATTAATTAATTAGTTTAATACTAGATATATCTATAAAAAGAATATACTAATTAGGATAATAAGCTTACTACTAAATTAGTAAAAAAGATAGTAAAATAATAGAAACTAAAAATCTCTTATACTTTAAGTCTATTAAAACCTTCTATAAACTAACCTTTAAATCTACCAGAACCTATTATAAACTAGTTCTTAAGTCTACTAAAGCTTTTATAAATTAGAATTTTAAATCTACTAAGACCTTTATAAATTAGAACTTTAAGTTATTTCTAACCTTCATAAAAAAGTATTTCATATGAGATTTAAATTCTAAACTACTATAAGTTATAGGAGTATTAATCTATTAATTAACTATTAAGCTATACTATCATTAACCTTTTAGCTAATAATAATATACTAGAGTTAGACTTTAAATATCTTAATTCTACTTTAGAACTTTAATTAATTCTTTATTAAATAACTACTTTACTCTCTTAAATTATAATTTAAAAATATAAATACCTCTAAGTTATATGTTATTCTTAAGTTAAAAAAGACTTAGAATTAAAATATTTAATCTATCTATATAAAAGCTTTACTTATTAGTAAAAGTATTTTCATAGAAATAACTAAATCTATTTCTAGAAATAATACTAATTAGTATAATAAAGCTCTTAGTTATATATACTTAAATTATAAAAATAGTCTTTTAAGAGTTATTAAGAATAATACTAATACTTTTAATATATTTAGTTATTTAAAAAGACTTTATAAACTAACTAGCTTTTCTAATAGGTTTCTTACTTATAAAGAACTTTTTAATACTACTCTTAGTAACCTTAAATCTATAGAAAAATATCTAAATAAGATAAAAGAACTTATTAATAACCTCTCTTATAATAAAGTAAAACTACCTAATTAAGTTATTATTACTTTTATCTTAAGTAGTTTAGATAACAATTGTAAAAGGTTTACTAATTTAATTACTTAAAGTTTTAGATCTTATAAAAGTTTTTATAAATTGAATTTCTTATTCTCTAATCTATTAGATAAGTTTGAAAGGAAAACCTAGACTTCCTTAATTAATTTTATAATCTTATAATTAAGAAAAGCTTTAAAAATAGAATTATCAAATAGTCTTCTCCTAAGGTTATTAAGAAATCCTAGAAGAAATAACAAGGCATTTTCTATGACTATTATAAAAAGACTAATTATACTAAAGAAAACTAATTTAGGCTTTATTCTAAATAAATTCCTATTTAGATGAAATCTAAAGTTAGTAAGAGTCCTCTTAAGTCTTCTAAAAAGAAAAAAGATAAAGAAAATAAAACTTTAGAATTAGTTAATATTATTTTAGCTAAGGAAGTAATTAAAGAAATCTCTAGTAATATAACTAAAGATTTTAATTAACTTGATTTTAATATTAAAGAAACTAAAAAAGAAAAAGATAAGGAGGAAAGTATTAAATTTCAAAAATATAATTCTAACTTAACTTTCTCTTAGAAAGACTTTTACTAAGAAAACTCTAAATACTTTAATTGTTAAGAAGATTTAATAAGTTAGGAGTTCTATTAAATAGATTGAGACGGTTTTATTCTTTATTAATATTAGACCTATTATTCATATAGTTAAAAATCATAATCTTTCAATTAATAAAACTAAGACGTTTCTACTTATTAAATAGAGGAATATTAAAGAGATTATTTTAACTATAAGAAGTAATTTGAAAACTATCTTAAATAATATTAAATATCTTTTATATAATATCTATTATATATTACAACTGAATATTGACCTATTAAATTACTCTAAACTTTACTTAGTAGGAATATTATCTATTTTCTTTAAGAAGCTTATACTATATAATATTAAATAGGATATACCCTTACTTATAAAAACTAAATTTAATAACCTCTATAAGTTTAAAATCCTTATTCAACTAAAAGAAATAATCCTTTATACTAATATTCCTAATATTAACAACTTAAAACTATAGAATAATAGAATAAGCTATACTAGTAATATTATTAAGTTAATCAAGAATATAATAAACAATATTAATTATTAGTATTTAAAAGGTGATAAATTACTTATTTATAAAACCTATTTTCAAAACAAGTTTACTAATAGAATTAATAGAGATTTAAATACTTTTAAAAAGTTTAAATATCTTTATTATATTAACTTAGACCTATATAGACCTATTTTACTAGGGATCTATAATTACTATAAATACTTTATCTTATTTATAGATAAATATAGTAGATTTATCTACAGAGAATTATTAAGAAGTAAAAACTCTGAAAACATTACTTTAGCTTTTAAAAAGTTTATTAATACAGCTAATAATAACAATAGTAATAAGAGAATTAGAGAAGTTAATATAAATAGTAGCTTTAAGTTCTCTAAAAATAAAATAAAAATCATTTATCTGAAAAATAATATTATTTATAATATAAACCTACCCTATATTTATAAGCCTAATAGTTTAATTAAGAAAACTATAAGAACTATAATTAATAAGGTTAGAACCTTTCTCTATAACTCTAGTTTATTTTTCTATCTTTAGGGGTTAGCTATATTAACTGCTATCTATATTTATAATAGAATACCTCATTTCTCTATTAAGTTTAAAACTCTATATAAGTTAAAAAATAAAAAGAAACTTTTTTATATAATATAAAAATATGGGGTAGTAATTATTACTATAAGATTAAGAATAAATACTCTATAAAGTTTAATCTAAAAATAAGAAAGAGTACTATAGTTACTTATAATTATAATACCTATTTAGTTTAAGATCTTTAAATATATAATACTATTTAGTTTAGAGATATAGATATTCTTGAAGACTAATTTAATTCTTCATAAAAAGGAGAATTATCTATTTTTAATAATACTATAACTACTAGGTCTAATTAGTTTAGTAAAACAGATAAGTCTAACTAATTTAATTCTAATAATTCTTCTTAGAATCTAGTTATTATTAAGTCTAATGGAATTTATAATCCTACTAAAAATACTAGTTATTCTCTTCCTCCGAAAAAAATAGTTTATAATAATAGTAATTTAGATTTTTATCTTAATAAAATACTAAGTAGTTTTTCTATAACTTATTTTAGTAAGATTAAAGATAGTAATAAGAACTTTAAAAAGTCTACTATATCTAAAGAGATTCTTTCTTTAAATCTAAAAGTTAAAAGAGATTATAAATAGTATTTATGTAAAGAAAATATACTCTTTATAGTTAAAGACTATCCTTCTTTAGTTCTTTAAACTAATTATAATCAATATAACTATAATAATAACTTATTTATCAATAAATATAGTAATTCTCATACTACTAAGTATATATTATTTATTAATACTATAGATAAACTAACTAGCCTTTAATTACTATAAGTTTTCAATTTAGTAATAACTAGATTCAAACTAAAAATAAAAGAATTAAGTCTATTAAGTCTATAGAAGTTTAAACTATTATACTACTCCTTGATATTTCTTTTATTAAAAAGAATAATATCAATATATTAAGGGGTAGAAAGGTTTATAAAATAAAACCTAATAGTTAGGATCCTAGTAATCCTATATATAAAACTAGATAGGTTACTTAAGGTTTTAACTAATACTGTAATATTAATTATTTAGAGATCTTTAGTACTATTTATAAGCCTAAAGGTTATAAATATATATTAATTTTATCTATTTATTAGAGCTGGATTTTAATTTAGTATATATTAATACTGTATTTGTTAATATAACAGTAGATTAAAAGATATATATTAAATTACCTATTAGTTATATCTATAATATAAGTTCTAAAGGTTTAGTTTATAGTACTAACTATAAGAATTAGCTTTTTATTTTTTTATTAAATAAGGCTTTATATAGGTTGAAATAGAGCTTGAGACTTTAGTATTTATACCTTAAATCTATTTTATATAAGATTGGTTTTAAAGTCCTTCCTTATTATAAAAGAATATTTATACTTAATATTACTCTTAATAAAAGTAAACATCTAGCTATTTTAAAATATCATATTAATAATATTATCAGGTTAAATATAGCATTAAGATAGCTAAAGCTGTAGTAGTAGGTAACTAAGTAGTCGACTTATTTATTTAGGCTAATAAGAATAGAACGATTATTATATAGATTTATCTTTATAATATATAGCATATATATATATACTATAACCTAGAAATAGAGATTATAAATAGAAACAACTAGTAATATACTATTTATACAATTAATCAATTGAAATATTTAGTAATTATAAACTAATACTAATTAGTAGTATTTTACTACTACTAATATTATTTACTACTACTTAACTATAGATTAATAAGGAATAATCTAAAGAAATAAGATTATAATACTTCTTAAGAAAATCTCTAGAAACCTATATAATAAAAACAAACAGACTTAAAATTATTACAACTATTTATTATACTAAAATACTAATATAATTTCTAGAAACCTATATAATAAAAATAGGAAAAGAAGGTAAACTTATAATAACCTATTAACTTCATATTATTTATATCTATTATATAACACACTAATAATTAAAATCCCTACCAACTTATTAAAACAGAAAATATAATAATAGATATAATAAAATCAATATAAATAAGAGAAAAAGATCTATAGTAAATTACTCTCCCCTACTATTATCCCCTAATACTTTATATATATTCAGCAGATAGAAAGATAATAAGAAGTTAACTTAGTAATTATAACAATATAACAAATTTTCCCCTAATAAAAATAACCTAAGGAATAGTATTTAAAACTCAATCTAACCCTTAGAATTCAAACTTCAACTAATAAAAGAAAAAGGATTATACACAAAAAACCTTATTCTATTTAGTACGAAGATCTTAGGAAGTAATATAGAGAAGCTAGTAATATAAAAATAATAATAACTATATTTAAAGTACATTCCCTCTATATGATATATATCTATAATAAATACCTTATAAAGATATCTAGAAAACTAATAAGTTTATAGTATTATAATAAATAATATTAAAGCTAAAAGTATTATCAAATTATTATCTACTATCTCTATCCCTCAGCGTTCCCTCAATATTTACTTATATACTAATAATACAAGAGAACTAACAAATATTACTTATTAAATAATATAAGAAAGACTAATCAAATACTAAGACACACTACTATTCAGCTAAACATAATTACTAAAAAAAGAAATTAAAACGAAAAAAGCTTTTAATAACTAATAGTAAGATTCAAAAGTATAAAGAAAGAAAATAAATATAAGAAATAATATAAAAAGGTATTATTATATATTAACTTAATATAATAGATATTATTATTTACCTGATAAATATAGTAATTATTATTCTTAACACTATCTTCTATAGAATACTAAGAAGAAATACTATTCTATTTACTAGTTATTATATATAATAACAACTCATAATACTTAGTTTTCATCCCCTATTACCTCTATCTACTACTAGTAATATATTTATATAGCTATAATATATAATTATATTAATAAGATTGATTTAATAATTATGATAACTTCTTCTTAAGCCTTAACTAATAATATTATCCTATATACATTATTAAATATATTATTAAATATAATAATTAGATAGAAATCTATTTTAAGGAATTATTAAGAACTATTAAAAATTTGAATTAAGAAATATATATAGGGCTCCACTAGAAAGAGATTTCTACCTAGTAGTTATAATTTATCTAATAAATATATATACTTCTAAGGCTACAACCTTTAGAGAAATACTTATAATTAAGATATAGTAAACTTATACTAACTATAGATATTCTTCTAACTTATTACTTTAATTTATATCTTCCTTATTGTATCTTACTAATAATTCTAGAGAAATATAGAATAACTAGACTAAAATAGCTTATATTAATAAGTATAAAAAAGTATTCTAGTAAACTAAAATAAAGATACTAACTAGTATATATTAGAAAGTTATATCTGAATAGTAAAAGAAATAAATTATACTTTCTAATAGAAATATAAGTATTAATAATATATATATCTACTATTATATATAAATATAAAAAGAGTAAGACTTCTATTTTAAAGATTTATAAAATACTTATTAAAGAACTTTCTAAGACTAAGAAGAAGTATACTTTAATATAATAAAAAGAAGGGTATTATAATTACTTAAAAACTATCTCATTAATAGAAAAATATACTTCCTTATAAATAAGAAGACTATAAAAAGAAATTAGTAGAAGTATTTAATAAGGATATACTAATTTAATAAATAGTGGAAAATATTAAACCTAATTACAAAAGCTGGTACTACTTAAGACAAGAGATCGAAAAAAACCTAAAATATATTAAATAACTTTTAAAAGTCAGAAGGTTTATACTTATTAAGAAATAATAATTTTCTATATTAGAAAGCTTAAGGGTAGAAATAGCTTTAGTGTAATTAATACTATTTATATTAACTAATAGGAATATATTAATATTAAACCTATAACTAGTTAAATTAAATATTTAGATAATTATACTTATAAAAAACCTTATCATAAGGAATAGCTTTAATATAAGAAAGTAGTAATAAGTAAAATTATAGAAATTCCTCAAGTTATCTATATATCTTAAGAGAAGCTACTAGATATTTTTAAAATAGTATATTATTTCTAGCTAATTTTATAAGAAAGTTAAGGTATTATTTAGTAAGGTATACTAATTAAGCAATAAGTATATAGATAAAAACTCCAATGTCTTTAAAAATAGCATATAGATATTTATTACGAAATATATTAACTATAATATCAAATAGGATTCTATAGGAAGAATATTTAATAATATACTAACTAGGTAAATATATATCTATTATAGAATATTAGTTATATTAATCTAAGATAACCTTTTAATTATCTAAATAACTATTATAATTAAAAGTAAATTCAAAATTCTTACAACTTATTATAACTATTATAAAGAATAGAAAAGTATAAACCTTAAGATATTTACTAAACATTATAGCTATACCGATATAATTAAAATATTTAAGATAATAGTCATAAGGATTAATTTATTTAGATATATCTATTTAAATCCTCACGATCTATTGAAAAAAATCAACGAAGAAATATATATAATTATATACTAAGTATATAACACAATTAACACCCTCCATAACATTATTAATAAAATAAAGCTAATTATTAACAAACTATATAAATAGATTATAGAAATCCTCAGAAGTTAATAATAATGATTTAAATAAAGGAATAATTATATTATAAATTATAGTTAATTCCTAGCCGACTATATATATAATAGCTAAAAGTATAACTAATACTTTAACTACTAATAACTATATCAACTTCTATATTAGTTAAATAATAATAATACCTTAAAACTATTTTATAAGAAACTTTAGAGTAAAAATATATATAGTAAATACTAGATATATATAAGACTATTAATAGAATACTGGTCAATAAAATATATTAATAAGAAATATAAAGTAGTAGTATTATATTTTAAAAAGGTATTTATTATTACTATAGAACTAGTAATAGAAATCGCTATATATGTTTATAATATTATACTAATAGAAATAACTATAGAAATATTATATAATAATATAAGTAAAGTATTAGAAAAAGACTTTATAGTAATCTATTTTATACCTATAAGTAATAAAGATAGAATAATTAATTTAGAGAGGCTTATTAAATTCCTCTAGAACTATACCTATTACTATTTTATAATATTAGTTTAATTAGAAACTTTCCTAATATTAAGGTTTTCTAAAGTTATATTTGAAAGTATCCTCCTAGATATAAGAATAGGAAAACTATTTATAAGAAGTATATAATAGTTAAAAGCTTTCTAGAAGATTATACTTAATATTCAACTTAATAAAACTACTTTAAAAATAAATATAAGGTTTAGAAATAGGCAAGGTATTATAAACCTTAGTATAACCTGAATACTTAGACCTTTTAAAGATATTAACTTTAATATTATACCTATAGCTACCTTATTTCTTCTTAGTCTTCCTAATATAAATTAACTCTAAATCTACTTTAATAATCTTAATAATTAAATTAAATAGGAAGAAGTATTATTATCTATAGAGAGATATAATAAGTACTTATAATTCCTAGTCTAAGAAAGTTCCTATAATAAAACTATTAACTTTCTTATAGAAATAGAAATATAGTAATTATATAAGAAATTTAATTATTTTAATATCTAAAAGTTGAATAATATTTTCAATAGAATAAGTTAAACTATAACTATTGATAAGATTAAAATAATTATAAAAAACTACTACTAATACTAAATAAATAGTAAGGCGTTATATTAATTCAAGTTTAACCTCAAGGATAATTATAAATTTAATATAGAGATTATTATTAATATTATATACCTCAATAGTAATAAGTTTATACTATATATAGTGAATATATCAATAGTATTTATAGCTATAAGGTTTATAAGGAGTATTTCTATAAAGAATATATAGTATATACCAAAAATATACTAGATTGATATATATTAAAATCCCCTCAATAGAATTATTACTAATACGAGATATAGCTTTACTGCTAAAACCTTTAAGAGAGAAATTGGTAATATAAGTAGTAAAATAAAGATTGTATTAATTAAAACTTATAATAATATTAATAAGGTTAAATAATATTATATTTCCTTATAGAAAGTATATAAAGTTATATATAATAAAGTACTAGAGATATTAAGAGATAAAGTATTTTAAAATATTATTAAAATAGTTAATAATACTAATAGTCTTAATAACTTCATTTTAATTCTACTTATCTTTAGAAGATATTTATACTTTAATATAATATTACTATTATCTCTAGATATAATAAGATATATAGTACTTATCTGTAAAGTAATAGAAGAAGTATATAAGATCTATATATAGTACTAGGTTTTAGATATCTTAAGTATATATAATAGCCCTTTTATAATATCTATCTACTAACTCCTACTACAATTAGATATATATATCTACTAAAAGTACTAAAATTAGATTAAACTTTTTAGACTTATCTTAATTAATAAGAAGATATATATTATAGAAATAGAAAAGAAATCTAATATTTTCTAAATAATAGTTAAGTTATACTATTAATTTTAAGTTAAAAATAGTAATAAGGAGAATCTATATAATAGTAAGGTTAAAAAAGAAATTGTATTTAAAAGAATAATTATAATAATAGTATCTAAAGAGATATTAAGGCGATAAAAACGACTATATAAGAATAATATCTTTATTATAAAACTTAATCTTTCTAATATTATATACTATAATATCTATCTTATGATAAAGAAAGTAAAAGTATTAGTTAAAACTATAAATCTCTATTAATATAACCTTATTATAATACTAGGTAAACCTTTTGAAAAATTATATATAATAGAATAAGAAACCTTTTTAGTAAAAAAAGTACTATATTTTAAATGTTTCAATATTTGGAAATATAAGTAAATAAGGATTTTTAGCTTTAAATTTATTAAAAAAGTTAAAGGTACTAATAATATACTATATAAGAAGTTATATCTAATTATCAAAAGATTTAATAATTAAGAGAAGACTAATATCCTTATATAATTACTAATAATATAATAAGTTAGCTATTATCTCATACTAATACTATTAGTAATACTATATTTTAATACTTCTATAAAAGTCTACTTCTATAATATTACTTAAATATATATATAAATAGAAATACTACTAAATTACCTTATTTTAATATAACTACCTACTAACTTATAGTAAGTATATTTAAAAGATATAATTATTATTATTATCTAGTTATTATATAACCTTATAGAATTAGATATATACTAATATATAATATATTCTAATTATTATAAAGAGAGACTAGGAATAGAGACTTTATTATATAACTTATACTTTATAATCTCTAGAGTAGATTATTTATACTTTAATATTATAAATATATAGATAGATAATACCTTTAATTTCTACTTATTTAAATTCAAC
>AMCV02000004.1:243578-256098 GCA_000350065.2 Colletotrichum orbiculare MAFF 240422
AAATATAAGAAGTATATATAACCTTTATAAATTAATTAGAAATGTATTTTAATCTTTCTATTATAACTTAAGACTAAGATCTAATAGAAGAAGATATTAAGAGATTTAATAAATATTTCATGTAGTAAATAAATAACTTAGGATAAGATTTAATATTTATCCCTACTAATACTAAAGAGATAAAGGTCTATACTTTTATCAATAAATCTTTTATTAATAATAAAAATATAATATTCTAACTAGAATTTATTATTATTTTAGGAATAAAGAGAAATAATAAAGATGATAATACTTTTAAGTTTAAAAGTAATATTATTTATTTTTCTTCTATTAAATTAAAAAAGGTTATATAAAATATACTAACTTCTAAGGTCTATTGTATAACTATAAAGATTAAGATTGAATATATAATTTCAACTACCTTTAGGTAAGTAATTAAATACTTAAAAATATTAATAGTACTAATAGTAGTTTATACTAACTTTTATTCCTTTTGAAAATACCTCGTTAAATTAGATATTACTAAAGAGAAATATTTTACAATTAATATTATGGTATTCTAATAATTATATAAGTAAAAAGGAATCCTTAAAATCTATTGAATTAATAATGAAAATAACCTTATAGATAGTATAACTAAAAGATCTAATAACTAAGCTTTTAAGAAATTTATAATAATAAATCAAATAATAATATAGATAGAAGGATAAATTACAAGAGCTACTAAAGGTAATAAGAGGAGGAGATAAAAATAAAAGGAGGGTATATAAGATAATAAGAACAAGGTAATAAAAAGAAAGGGAGGTATACTATAGTAAGAACTTAAGGCACTTAATATAGTATTAAACAAAAGG
This sequence comes from Colletotrichum orbiculare MAFF 240422, assembly GCA_000350065.2. Taxonomy (NCBI): domain Eukaryota; kingdom Fungi; phylum Ascomycota; class Sordariomycetes; order Glomerellales; family Glomerellaceae; genus Colletotrichum; species Colletotrichum orbiculare. The sequence continues at coordinate 244,433 of AMCV02000004.1, forward strand.
TATATTTTTATAGAAAAATACTATTTATAGTATTTTCATAGTTTTTAATATATTTAAAAGAACTTATATAACTAGAAAGAATTTTATACTCATTTTACATTTTATACTATTCTTATATTTTATACTACTTTTATATTTTATACTCATTTTAATATTTAATATACTTTAGCTATAAAAGAGAGTATTGCTAGTATCAAGTTAAATATAATACTAAGGTGGCTAAAACTATAGTAATAGGTAACTAAGTAGTCGACCTATTTATTTAGGCTAATAAGAATAAAGAGATTATTATATAGATTTATCCCTATAGTATGTAGTATATATATATATATATATATACTATAATCTAGAAATAGATATTATGAATAGAAATAACTAGTTATATACTATTTATACAATCGATCGATTACGACGTTTACTAGTTATAAACTAACAAATATATTATTAAGAGCTAATAATTCTACTACTTTAGAATATACTTATAATAATCTTAGGAAAAGTATAAAAATCTAAAATCTAGGAAACCCTCATACCTTTTTAGGTAATAATTTAATTATTAACTAGAGGAATTCAAATATAGAAATAAATCAGTTTAAATATACTAATAAAATTCTTACTAAGTTTAATAAAAAGGATATCTATAGTTCTAATACTCTAATAGATAATAAAGCTAAATTCTTTATTAATATGGATAATCCTACTAAAAAGGAAATATTAGGATATTAAAAAAAGTAGGGGCTCTATTATATTTAGCTTTGAAAACCAAGCTAGATATTATTCTTATTATTTAACTTACTCTCAATTTTCTTTAAATCTTTCTAAAGAATATTTTATTACTTTTAATAAGATAAAGGGTTACTTAAAAAAGAATCCTAATTATAGGTTAATTTATAACTATAATAATATTAATCCTTTTAATTTATTTAAATTTCTAGACTCAGATTAGGCTAGAGATATTAATAATAGAAAATCTATTTTAGTCTATATATTTTACCTAGATTTTCATAATACTATAAATTATAACTCAACTAAATAAAAAATAGTAGCTTTATCTACTTATAAAGCTAGGTATATAACTCTAGTAGATATGATTAAAAAAACTATTTACTTATATAATAACTATAGTTTTATTAGAAATCACTTTAGGATTTAGAGCTATTAATAAGCCGACTATCTTTATAAATAATCAATTAGCTAAAAAGCTTACTAAAATTACTAAATTCTATAAAAAGGCTACATATATTAATATTTATTATTACTATATTAGAGATCGTATTCGAAATAATCAGATTAATCTCTATTATATTAATATAAGTGATAATATAGCTGATACTTTAATAAGGACTTTAGCCTAAGTTAAATTTAGTAATATCATTAAGAAGACTTTACAGAACAAGTTTTAATATTTAGCCTTCTTATAAAAGAAATAGTCTTAATAGTCTATTTTCCAAGGATTAATCTTTTCTTTTAATTCTTTACTAATTTTAGGTTTTTCTGATTCTGCCTGATTTTTCTTACTTTATTCTAAAGTCTTTTCTTTTAAACCTTGTCTAGGGTTTAGGCTTTTTAGACTTTAACTTTTAAAAGATGTCTTCTCTATTTTTCCTACATAAATTTTAGAGTCTTTACTATTTTTTAAACTATAGAAGATTTATTTATTTTATATATTTTAAGGGGGGATATTAGAGTTCTAGCTATTTAGGTATTACTTATATTTATTCTAAATAACTATTTTAGGTATTTAAAGGCTTAAATATACTCTTTTATTCTTATAACTCTATATTTTCTATCTATTATAGAAAACTAAGTATAAGAGTTAAAATTGTATTACCTTAATTATATATACTCTCAATTGATTAAACTATAATATTAGAATATCTAATAAATAGACTATTTAGTAATCTAAGTATAATAGAGCTAAAGGTTCTATATAATATAAGGTTAATCTTTCTAAAAATGAATTCTATTTAAATATTAATACTACGAAGTTCCCTATTTCTTATAAAATCCAAACTTCCTATTATTATTACTATTTATATTAATATGAATACTATTTTCAGATATTATTCTAAATGACCTATTCTTTAATGATTGAGAGTTGTTGATTCCCCTTGACCTTTTACTAGTTACCTATTACTAGTTTAATAAATAGTATTATAAGTAGTAGGAGTTAAGGATTTAGATTACTATTCCTTACTATTTAGACTAATAAGGTATAAATAATAAGTTAATATCTAATTTCAATAATATTATTAGCCTATAAGTTATAGGTACAAGTAATTTATTACTTTATATCTTAGTATTAATTAAATTTAATATTATACTACTTATTCTTTAGTCTACTCTTTATAATAAACATGCTATAGAGACTATATTAAATAGGTATTTTATCTTATATAAATTATATAATAACTTTAGAAATTACTTTATTTAGCTATTTGTTTTGTAGTTATTTAGTGAAAATATTTCTTGTTTTAATAGAATATTATTTACCTACTTTTTAAATATCTACATCAACTCTATTAAATAAATATTTATATAGAGTAATAAAGCTATAAAGGCTATTTATATACCTGGTTTAGTATAATTAATTATCTAAATAGTATTTTACTACTTTATATATTTCTCTATATATATTTACTTAATAATACTTATCAGATAGTCTATAGAATACTACCTCTTAGTTATAATACTCATTCTTATTATATATTATAGTAACAAACTTCTATTATACTATAGAGTTATCATCTATTTATTACAATATTAGCTTGCATAATATTATTTGTATAAAAAGTAGTTAGTATTATAGTTAGAATATTGAAGCTTTATATTTAAATAATTTAAAATAGTTAGGATTAATATTACATAGCTTCTTTAGAGTTACTAAGTAATAAGTAATTCATTGAGATTTATATGATTAGACTTATAAATTATCTAACATAGCTACAGGTAATACTAATTTAAAGTCTATAGTACTACTTATAGGAAGGTTAATATTTATATTAAAGACTTCTTCTATATATTATCTGTTGCTCAAGGAGCATGCTTTATTGAAGAAAGCTTGTATATTGATATCTATAAAAAAGATTTATTTATTAATCTAATTATTTATATTTCTTTTTTAGTTTTATTATTTTTATTCGATAGCTTAGAAAACCTTTAAGATAATTTGTTAGCTACTGGATTTACTATGCTATTAATATAATAGATTTTAAAGTGAAATATTTATATTTAAAATATCTAGTAAATAACACGTACTCTTAGAAGGTTTAATATTATATTAGTAAATTAAGTTATGAGTATTTTTATATCTATTTCTAATAAGAAATACTAGTTATGTAGATAGTAATAGATTTACTTTAAGGTTTTTAGTAATTTTTAAAACTCTTTCTTCTCTACATTATAATTAAACTCTAAAGTTATGAATAAATTACTTTTATAATGAATAATGGTTTTCTTCTATTTAATAGATTATATTAAAATGATATTCTAACTAATTCTAGAAGTATTAACTATTAAATAAATCTATCTTTCTTTTTAATTACAATTAATAGAAATAAATATAGGAGTATTATAAAACTCGTTTTATAACTATTCTATTACTATTTCCTATAGTTCTAACTATTAAAAGTGAAGATCCTTCTTAAGTAAGTTATTAAAGAAGTATATAATAGTAGAATAATCTTTTCTTCAGATATAATAAAATATAGTAATATTTAAGAATAGATATTATAATATACTTTCTATTCTTTCACCTAAATAATCTTAGACTGTTCTAGTTACGTACTATATATCTTATATATATAATTTATAATAATAATTATTTCTTATACGTATTATAATTTAGCTATTATAATCTTATTACTAGCTAGTTTAATATTTATCAGCATTCTATTACTATTCTAAATATATCTTAAAGTAGATTTATAAATATCTAAATATTATCAGTTAATCTTACTATTGTATATAATTATTAATCTTTTTATCTTAATATTATCTAAGGATACTTTTTAGTAATTAGGAAATAGATTATAGAAGATTCTTATTATAATTTATATAAGTTAAATAATTAAATTAATACTTTTTATAAGTAAAATATAATAGTCAAATAGGTCTAATAGAGTTATAAGAGTAGTTTAGTTCTAATGTTTTAAATTGAGAAGGATTTAGTTATATCTTAAGAAAATATTAAGAAAGGATAAAAGCTTATATATATTAAAGTCTTCTAAAAACTTTTTAGTTTTTAATAGTAGATCTATTTCTAGAATAATAATATTATTAATCTTAGTAGTTAAATTAATGAGTCTTATCTTATTGTCTTTTTTCTTAATAGAAAGAAAAAGGTTTTAATATATAATATAATTATATCTAAAGGTTCTATTTTAAATATACATTTTTAATATTTTAATCATATCTTTAATTAGTTTCTTAGGAATTAGAACTAACTTTACTTATTATGTTTTATATAAAACTATTTTAATTATTTATAGTAGTATAATTAATTTGAATAGCTTTCTATAGTAATTAAAGCTATATACTAGCTTTTATTCTTGAGTCTTGAAAATCCCTATTAGACCTTCTTTTTTAAATTTCTATCAAAAGCCTATTAAATCTATAATCCTATTTTATTATTTTAGAATAAAATATTTTCTTATATAAATCTTTTAAAGTCTTAATATAATTATATCTAAAGGTTATCTCTTAAGATTATTCTTGATAACCTTTTCTCCTTCTACCTATATTTCTAATTTCTATTCAAAGTTACCCTTAAAGATCATCTTATTTAATAAGAATTTCAATTAGATTAATCTTCTTATTCTTTATTTTATATAGTATATTGATATTTTCAACTAGTTTGGTTTATCTATTTACTATTATAGAATATTTAGAAGTCTATTAATCTATTAGTATAATATTAAGTATTACTGTTGCTTTATAATTTCTATAATAAGGAGTTTTCCAATTCTTCTTCCTTCTTACTAAAACTTACTAAACTAATAGTTTAAATTTATAGAGATTATAAGAATACTTCTTATTATAAGATAAATAGTCTAGGTTATATTTGCTAAGGGATATAATAATATAGTAAATCCTATAAATCCTTAGTTTAATTATTTAATAAATCAGAATTTCTAAAGTCTTTCTAAACCTTTCTTCTGAATTATTAATTACTATAATAACCTTTTTATTATTATCTCGTTACAATTTGACTTCTTTTAATATTTAGTCTTTTAGTTATAATATAAAATTTATAAAGTCTAATTTAAAACTAAAAAGTAATATATCTAATTCCTCTTCTTCTTCTTCTTTATGTTAACTATTTCTTCTTATAAAACATTAATATCTATTAGTATAGAATTATTAGTAGAAGCTACTAGCTTTTTTCCCCTCAAAAGAGGAAATAGATTATATAACCTTTGAATTTAGTTGAAACTTCTTATATTTATAGTAATATTATAAAGTTTTACTATCAAATCAAAAGTATAGAGTAATAGTAGGATATTAAGCTTATTATTCTCAGGTTAAAGTATTCTAACTATTTAATTTAAAGTATGATCTAATATTATTTTTATCTTAATACTAAATAGAATACTTATAATCAGGAATTTTATAATATAGCTTTTAAATATAAAAACAAATTTAATATTAGATATATAATAATCGCCTAGCTAGATATCTTCTATTATTACTCCAGCAAAATCTATTATATATTTAATATTTATAGTATTATTAAAATCTAGTCTTATTAGAATCATATAAGATTATAAATTAGTTTTTTATATATTCCTCAGAAATAATACTAATCATTAAGCCTATATTAATAATTCTTCAGACTTTAAAACCTATTAAATTTATTAATTAGAAATTAATTAAGAAGTAAATTATAATAAAACTATAGATAATTATTACAGTTATGATTTTATAATTTACTATAGATACTATTTTTACTACTGAACCTCCTATCTCAATATTAATATTATAACTATATATAATTTAATAGAATTAGGCTTATATATGTATAGCTTTAATATTACTAAATTTTCCTAAAAGTAAGAATAATATTATTACTTATAGCTAAATATACTTATAATTCTAGTATTCTATCTACTTTTAAATTAGCTAACTTTACTTTCTCATCTTATTATAAAATATTATAAAGTTCTTATCTAAAGAAACAAAAATATCTTAAGCTTTCTTATTTTGAAAATATCTATTTAAATAACCTTTATATATTCATAATTAATTTAAATATATATAGGCAAGTTATAATAAAGTAATTCTTCTAAAATTAAAACTTACTCACTAACTTTCTTATAATGGATATAATATATAAGATTCTGATTCTTTTGATTTAAAGAGATAGTAAAACTAGAAATTTCTATTCTATTAGTTTTCCTTATATTGAATAAGTAAATATAATTTGTAGTATTTAGTAAAATTTCCTTATCATTAGATATAGGCTTTATTACTTATATATTCTTTAATATTTATATAGATATAAGTTTATAAAAAGTTATAACTAAGTCTATATATATAATAGTTTCTAACTTATATAAGTTATATAGTAAATAGTACTTATTAATTAGCTTTAATCTATCTATAGTTATAATTTCTTCTATTCCTATCTTCTTTAGAATCCTTTCTAAAATATTTCTAACTTCCTCCCTAAATGATTAGTTATTTATAATAATATTTAAATTAGAGTAAATATCTTCTATTTAATCTGACTTCCTTTCCAATATAAACTACTTCTTCCTTAGGATTATTACTAGTAGTAATATTATTAATTAGACTTAAAGTTTTTATTACTTTTTTTTAAAACTTCATTTTAGCAAATTATTATTTTACTTATCTTTATTTATGTTTCTAGGGTAATCTCCGAAGCCTAGAATATTATATTTAATTAAACAATACTATTAATGCTCTAATTAAATAAATATGAGGTTTATCAAGAATATATAGTAAAGTTGTCTTATAGTTAGACTACTTATTAGTATAACTATTCTATATAATACTACCTTCTACTTTCTCTAAATTTAAATAGATCTTATTGACTTAATAGTAATAATTATTATAATTAAAATAATAAATCTTCTTAGTAATATACTAAGTATATGAAAAGTAGCTGAGTTTCTAGTAACTATTTAAACTCTATTAGTAATATATTACAAGTTCATTCTATAGAAATTAATCTTAAAAACTACTATAATATTAAAAACTACCTTGATTCCAAAACCTACTACTTTTACTTTAAAACTACTATTATCTATAGTTAGTACTATACTAAACTTATAAATCTAGAATATAGACTTTATAACTATTACTATTACTTATATCTATAATATACAACTAAGTTACTAATTTTTAGGTGTTTCTAAAACTATCTATCAACTTATAATAACTAGCCTCTATCTTAGTAAATATTAATTAATTAAAACTTAAATCTTTAAATGTAAATAAAAGCTACTTACTATTATTATTAAGCGTATCTATCATAATCTAAGCTTTCCTTATAGTTTATATAGTTTGTAATTGGGAAGTTAAAATAGTAGATATAATTATTAATTTAATAAAGGTAAGTCAGCTAGTTAATTACTTTAGAAGAATCTAATTCCTAGTCTATTAAGATAATATATACTTAGAAAAGACCTAAGATATTTTAACTAACTGAAAGATTTTATTATTAAGGTTTCTAGTAATCTCCTTAAGAATTTAGAATAGGAATTAGTATAGGGAAATATAGATAAAATTAGTATTAAGTAAAGTAATATTCTTATAAACTCTTACTTTCTCTTAGAGGTTATTTAGAATAATTAAATAATTAATTATTCTTATTAGGTTATCTAAAACTAAATTAGTACTATAATATTTAATATAAAACTTCTTATTAGAATTATAACTAATTATAGGATTAATAATATTATAAATTCCTATAAAAGTATTTCTAATGTCTTTCTAGATATACTTATTAACTACTATAACTTTAATAGTATATTTATATTATATATTATAATAAAAAGAAACTTTAATAATAATCTTGTATTCTAGCTTATTAGAAATCTTTAATATAGCTTTATAATTATCTAAGAAATTGGAAATATTATTTCCTATAAACTTAGGAGTATTCTTAGATTAAAAAACCATTTTTACTATTATTAATTAGGTAGTAGTTAGTTTTAAGGATCTTATGAATCTTCTTATAATTATTAAGTAGTTAAGTAAATTATTAGAAATTTATATAAGAAATATTAAGATATTATAATCTTCTTTATAATTAAATAAAGTAGTATCTTTAGACTTATTAGGAGTAATTATTATATAAGGTTAACTTTTCTTAAAGGTTAGTCTATTAAATAAGAGTCTTATTATAATTAAGTTAAGAAGTTTAGGAGTTTTCTTATTATTATGAGTTAACTATTTAGTAATTATTATTACTATTACTATCATTATATCTTTAGGTATTTCTTAACTATTAACATATGATAATAAAGTGAATTTCTTCCAGTAATATATATAAAGATGAATTTTTCAATTAGAATTTATTTTCTTAGTATTCTGTTTTTAGACTTCTTAAAGTATTTAACTTATATTTCTATATAGGATTTAGTCTATAAATCTATTTATCTATCTCTTATAATATTTTCCTCAGAAGTTAAGCCTACTTTTATAATATCTTAATTTCTAAGTTTTGTTAATGATAGTTTGTTAGATAATAGTTATATATCTCATTATTTCTTTCCCTATATCTTCTTCTTTTATTTATAAGTAATTTATTTCTTTATTATTTTACTTCAACTTTAAATTATTTCATTACTTTTTAATGAAAACTAGTAAGTTAGTTTTATTAGGCTTATGAGTCTTATAAGACGTTTTTAAAATCTTTTATTACAATAAAATAAGATTCGTCTTTATCTTCCTATTTTATTATCATAGATTAAAAGTACTTACTCTAAGTTAAATCCAAAAGCTTAATTCTGTTTTATTAAAAAGATCGATAAATCTTTAGGGCTTTTATATTACTCTTAAAGTCTTTTACTTTCTTATTAACTTATTATTAGAATATAATTATTATTCTTTACTATTTATTAGTATTAAGTTCAGAAATAGATTCATTATAACTATTTAATATTTGAAAGACTTCTACTTATAAGTCTTCAGGCTTTTAATATTATTTAATAGGTTAGGATAATAATATTATATTATATCTTCTGATTTTGATTTATCTAAGATAGTATAAGAATACTTCTTTATTTTAATCTATAAAAAACTAAAAAGAGATAAATCATACTTCTAAGTATTGTTAGAATAAGTACTAGCTACTTAAGCTAGAATAATTAAAATAATTAAATAAATTAACTCTTTTAAAATCTAATCTTGTAGTAATAGACAATAAAGGGAAAAGCTTAGAAAAGTATATTAAATAAAGAGTGCTATATTTATAGATTTATAGTAAAAGGGATATTTCAATTATAAAAGTAGTATTTATAGGTCTGAAAGGTAGAATAATATATAAATTATATATCTCTTACTACTATTGATAAGATAAATACTAGAGATATAGGCCTATAGCTTATATAAATATATTACTTATATAATAAAAGAAGCCTTAGGCCTAGGCTTACTATAGTATTTAGATATATAATTGCTTAGCCAAATATAGTAGTCCTATATATTAAAGAATTAAGGAAAGAGATATTAAATAGCTAATAGTAAAACTAGAAGTATAAAGAAGAAGAGTATAGTTATTAGGAATAATATAAGACATGAGTAATATATATTATTTATATAAAGTAGATTTTACCATTTACTTAACAAGTAAAGTAGTTCTTATTCCTAAATCTACTCTTGATAAATAATTGAAAAAAGGATTACTTATATATCAATAAATAAATACAATAAAAATATATAATGCTTACTTATTATTTTCTATTATTCTTATCTAGAACTAGAAGTATATTTATATAGTTATAATTAAATAGAATAGATAATTATTCATATTAGTTTTAACTTTATCCTTAATAAATAAACCTATATTATCTTTCTTATATATTCTTAAGTATAATAATTAGATTAAAAGTCATTTGAAAGGATTTTAAAAAATTTAGATTAACAAAATATATATAAAAGTCTTATTATTATTATCATCTAGCTATTATATAATCTTGTAGAGTTAAATATATGTTAGTATATAATTTTTTTTAACTATTGAATAGATAGTTAGGAAAAGAAACTTTTTTATAAAACTTTTACTTTATAATTTCTGGGCCAGATAATTTATATTTTGTCTTAATATAAATGTATAAGTAGATAATACTCTTCGGTTTTATTTACTTAAGTTTAATAGTAAAAAGGAAGAAGAGTTCTAGCAAATAGGATTGAAAGTAAAACTAAAGTTAATATTTATCAATAATAACTCTTCTATATTTAATAAAAGTATAATAGTTTTAGGAATAATAGTAATGTAGCTTTTACTTATAAAAGCTAAAGTAAGAAGGTTAGACTTATAAACTATATATCTAATAAAGTAAAATTAGTATATATTAAGAATCAATATAAGAAATCTTTGTAGCTTTTATACAGTAACTAGAAATATATTTTTATTCTTCTATCAAAACTCAATACTAAGACTTAATAGAAGAGACTATTAAGAGATTCAATAAATATCTTATATAATAAATTCATGATTGAGAATAAAATTCAATATTTATCCTTACTAATGTTAAGAATATAAAGCTTTATATATTTATTAATAAACTCTTTACTAAGAATAAAGAAATGGTATCTTGATTGGGGTTTGTTATTATTTTAAATATAGAAAGGACTAATAAAAGTACTAATTCTTCTAAGTTTAAAAATAACATTATCTATTTCTTTCTATTACACTAGAGAGAGGTATGGAAAATATACTAGCTTCTAAGGTTTATAATATAACTGTAAGAGTCAATATAGGGTGTATAATTTCTACTACTCTTGGATAAGTAATCAAATATCTAAAAATACCAATAATACTAATAGTAATATATACTAATTCCGATTTTATTTATAATTACTTTATAAAACTAGGTATCATAGAAAAGAGAAATCTTCTAATTAGGATTACAGTATTTGGACAATTATATAAATAAAAAGAGACTTTCGAAATTCATTGAATTAGTAGTAAAAGGAATTCTATAAATAGGATAACTAACGGATCTAATAATTGAATTCTAGAGAAATCTATAACAGTGAATAAAATAAGAGTATAAATGAAAGAAATAGTTATAAGAGCTATTGAAAGTAATAAGAAGAAAAATGAGAATGGAAGGAAATAGACGAGATAATAAGAAGAAGATAAAAAAGAGAAAGAGAAGTATACTGTAATCGGAATCTAAAGTATCTAATATAGTATTAAATAAGAAATGTATTCTTACAGAGAAACACTATTTATCATATTTTTGTTGTTTTTAGTTTGATTAAAAAGATTCATATAGTTAGAACTAGTGTTATATTACTCTTCTATTTTATATTGTTTTCATGGTTCTATATTAGTTTATATTTTATACTAGTTCTAATACTTAATATAATTTCGTTATAAAAGAGGGTATTATCAGTATTAGGTTAAATATAGTACTAACGTAGCTAAAGCTATAGTAATAAGTTACTAAGTAGTTAACTTATTTATTTAG
>AMCV02000004.1:270825-284246 GCA_000350065.2 Colletotrichum orbiculare MAFF 240422
TAATAATATATATATATATATATATATATATATATATATATATAAAACTTGGTTCTTTTAGCTTTATAAGACTATAAGATATTATATAAAGAATCCTATAAATATTAATAAAGAATAAGAATATTTTTATATTAAGTTAAGACTTTTTTTATTGAACGATATATATATATTTAAGTTAAATAATAGTTTATAAAGTTTAGTTAAAATAAAGTTGATAGTAGAAGTTGATATTTAGAGTTTTCTTAGAGTTTCTAATAAGCTATAATTTGAGTAATTCTCTTAAGAATTTAGAGCTTTCTTGAAAGAAAAGTCTTTTCATAATTTGTACTATAATATATAATAAGTAGAAATCCTCCCGCTTAATATAGTAGTTTAATATCTAGCTAGCTTCTACTATTATATAGTAAGAAAAATAAGTTTGATTCTTATAATAAGTAAGTATAGCTAATAGTTATAGATTTTAAATTATATTAACCAAGTATAGTAATTACCACTAACTATTAACTTTTACTAATAATTATAGATAAGTAGTAACTATTAATAGCTAGTAATATATAATAATAGTTAGTAGTAGGTATTTATTGGTTGCACTATACTATAGGGTAAATAGTAACTATATATATTACTATGTTTGTAGTAATATACCCTCTATACCCTACTAGTAATAGATACTAAGCACTTAGTATTAGTCATAGCTAAATATATAGTAATTGGTAAGTAATTACTATACTATAGATATAGAGCTTTAGATAATACTTTATACTATATAATATAAGAATAGTAATAATAAATAACTAGAATACTACTTTATACTTATATAGTAAGATTATATATAGTATATATTACCCTCTAGATAAACTAATACTAATTAGTAGTTAATCTTTCTATTACAATTATACTATAAATTAATAAACCTTATTATAATAGAAGAAGTAATTATAAAACCCTATATGTAAAGTTTATATAACATAAAAGATTGTAAGATTTATAACTTAGATATTTTAAACCCTTCTTATTCTAAAACCTTATTAGGAACTTCTAAATTATATATTAATTTCTTATAGATAACTAGTACTAAGATATTAATAACTATATTAAATTTAGTTTTAAAATAAGGTACTCCCTAATAGCTATTATTGAAAGGCTAATAACTATTCTAATCTTTTACTTATAAGAATATATATAGTAAATATAATAACTTTCTTCAATCTATTACTAGAGTTTTAATATTAGAAATTTATAGTATTTCTAACCTTAAACTTTTAAGAGACCTATATAGCTTCTTAAAAACTTTTCTAATATTCTTCTTATTTTTATAATAATATCTAAATTAACCCTTATAAATAAAATACCTATTCTAAGTATTCTTATATTTATAATAATAGTATTTTTAAGTACCCCTATATTTATAAAGTTCTACTAATATTTCAACTCAATACCTTTAAGCTATATTCCTAATTTAAACTATAAGAATATTCAAAATGAGAATTCTATAAAAGCCTCTGTTTATATAACTTATGAAATAGTTTTCTATATTTATATAAAACTCTATAGTTTAGAATTCTTTTAGATTTTTAAAAGTAATTTCAAGGATTAGCTTATAATAACTTTATAACTTATTAATATCCCTTTAATGTACTATTTTAAAAACTACTTTATAATATTATTAGTTATATTAAAAGTCTTTAATCTATTTAAAGTTATATACCTCTTGGGACTTTTCAAGGAAGCTATACCTAGTAGTTAGCTCTTACCTTATTTACCCTATAAATACTACTAATACTAAGGAACTATGTAAATAGAGAAAACTTTAGGTAGTAAATATAATTAGTTAATATAATAAGTAGTAAATAGGGAAAGTATAAGCTTATCTATTATAATTACTCTACTAAGAATTATAATAAGGTTATAATATTAATACTAGCTAGCTAGTGATACCTATTACTAGCTATAAATAGTCGCTAGCTACTAACGGCTAGTAGTAAGAGCTACTAGCTAGTAGTAGTTACTATATTTAGTTTATATAATTAGAAGGTATTATTGGTTCCGCTATACTGTAGGGTATATAGTAACTATATGTATTGCTACATACGTAGTAGTATACCCTCCGCGCCCTACTAGCGATAGGTACTAGGTACCTAGTGCTAGCTATAGTTAATTATATAGTAATTAATAAGTAATTACTATACTATAGATCTAGAGCCTTATATAGCGCCTTACGCTATATAATATAGGAATAATAATAATAAATAATTAGAATACTACTTTACACCTATATAGTAAGATTACATATAATATACATTACCCTCTAGATAAACTAATACTAATTAGTAGTTAATCCTTCTATCACTACTATACTATAAATTAGTAAAACCTATTATAATAAAAGAAGTAACTATGAAATACTATACCTAAAGCTTATATAAAGTAAAAGATTATAAGAATAATAACTTAAATACCTCAGATTCTCCCTATTTTAGAATTCTAACTAGGAGACTCTAAATTACATACTAATACCTTAAGGAGGTTTTTATAAGACTTAAGTAGTAATATTATATTAAAACCCTTATTTTAATTAAACTAAAATATTCTTTATAATATTTTTTAAAAAGTTTAATTATATACTTTTAATTAGTATTTATTAGAGTATATTTAGTAAATATATTAAATTTTATTAAGCCTCACTAGATTTTTATAGTACTAAAGATTTATAGTATTTTTAGCCTTAATTCTTTAAAAAACCTATATAGCTTCTTAAAAACTCTTCTAATACCTCTCTTACTTTTATAATAATATCTAAATTACTAACCCTTAGGGAAATACTTATTCTAAATACCCTTTTAATTATTATAATAATACTAAGTAGTATCTTTATATTTATAAAGATTTACTAATACCTAGAATTTATATTATTTAGATAGATTAAAGATATTAATTATAAGAATATTATAAATAAGGATACCCTTATAGTCTTAACCTACTTAATATACTAAATAATATTTTATAACTATTCAAAACTTTATAGTTATAAATTCTTTTAGATATCTAAAAATAATTTTAAAAACTAACTTTTTATAACTTAGTAATTTATAAATACTTAAGTTACTTAATATATTTAGAACTATCTCTTCTTTTATAGTATTGAAATTAATATAAATAGCAAAAACATCTTTAGTATTTTATACTAAATAGCTTAATAAGACCTATTTACTTCTTAAATATTTAAAGAGATTACTAAAATTAGTAAATATTATAATACCTTTAAGTAAAACTTTAAGAAATTCTTAAAGTAATTTAAAAACCTTATAAAAGAAGAATAAGAGATTATAATACTTCTCTATAAGGTTAAACCTAAAGCTTAAAAAACTAAACCTATTATAACTCCCCTATAAGGTATAGAGGAGGGATAGTAGTAGTATAGCTAATTAACCCCCTTACCCCTAGTATTAATACTACACCTCTTACTTCTTTTATTAACCTTACTAATATATAGCCCTTCTAGTATAAAGCCTCCCTATATATAAGAAGTAAACTATAGGTATAATAACTTATAACTACTAAAATAACTTAAATACCCCTTATATACTACTTCTACTACCCCTTTTAATAATACTTCAGCTAAGTATACTACAAACCTTACAAAACTATATAATAAGAATATAAAGTATAATAGAAGCCTATATAATATATTTAAAATAAAGATCCATATCTTTTATAATTACTACCTCAAGCTTAATATCTTATATTACATATAAGCTAATATATTCTTAATTATACTAAAAGATTAAGCTTTTAAGTATTATTTTAAATACTTAAGAAACCCTAGTTTTAACTTATAGTTTAAATAGATAACTCACTATATTAAAAACTATTTTAAAAATAATAAATATTAATAACTATATTTCTCTAACTAGTAAAATACTATATTTCAAAATATTATAACTAAAAACCCTAAGAAAAATAAAAAAAAAACTTTTAAAACCCTTATCCTCAAACTTACTTATATCTAGAAAGCCTTCTTATTAAATCTCTATATAGATATAATATTCTATTTCTAACTTATAAGTATATATTATAATATACCTAAATACTAATTAGCCTTCTTTAGCCTTATAGTAACCTCTTAAAATTGCTATAACTAACTAAGATTAGCTATAAATAATACTATATTACTCTAAAAATTATAATACATTTAGAATAATAGAAATTACAACTAGAAATAAATTAATAATTAATTTTAAATTAACTATATATATAACTCTTTTTAAAAATACCTCTAAAATACTATACTATATAGTATTTAATACCCTATTTATATAACTTTGCAGAACTTATAACTACTTATTCTAAATAGTATTTATCCTCTTTATCTAGCTATATATTACTATTTAAATAGGAAATACTATATATATAGTAAAACGGGTTATTAGTCTATAAAATATACCTTTAAAGAGAAGTATATTTTATTTAACTAGTATAAATTAAATATTAACCTTAGGGTATACTTTATAACAGTATACTAAGCTTTCCTTATAGAATATAAAAGTATTAATAGCCTAGATAATAACCTTAAAAACCCCCCTTAAGATCATAAACCTAATAATACTATTATATAATACTAAATATAGTATAACCTTAAAAATAAAACTACTACTCCCCCTAAATAGTTTTTAATATTATTTTTTAGTAAAAACCCTATTACTCTTAATAGAAGTAAAATTATAAGAATCCTCTAAGACTAAGTAATAATCTATACTTTTACTTAAGGCGATACTTCTAGTAGTAAAATTAATGAGAAGGGTAGTACTATAATTCCTATATTTATATTTATACTTAAAAGCTATTATTTAAATACTATTCTTTAAAATATCTTACCTAACTTAGATATAGCTAGCTTTTTAACCGCTAGGTATTCCTAGTTTACTATACTTAAGTGGATTATTAACTTTTTTATAACTTTTATATTTCTATAAGACAAACTAGTAATAATATATTTCAGTAGAACCTTTCTAATTATTATACTTAGGATAGTTAATATTCCTATACTTCTAAGTATTATTATATTTTATATAATACTATATAATACTTTTTTCTTATTCTATTTTATAGATATAAATCGACTTAGTATTATATTTAATAATATATATAATTAGCTCTATTAAAATAAAAAAGTCGTCCTAGTTATTTAAAAATAGGAATATCTATAATTACTCTTTAATAAGGAAAGAATAATTATTTCTATATATTTTATAGAAGTAGAAATATAGAGATTCTACTACTATTTTAAATACCTAGCTATTATATACCTTTATAATATCCTTAATAAGGTAGGATATCTAGTTAAATATTACACCTTTAAAGTACTTAAGAAGTACTATTACTAGTACTAAATATATAATATAGTTTTTTTATATTTTTATTTTACTATCTATAGTAATATTAACTTCAACTCTGGGATTATTATTAATATTATCTATATTAATAGCTACTTTATACTCTATATTATTAATACTATAATAATATTTAATACTACGCAATTTTTACTAAATATCTTAGTGAAAGCAATATAGGAAACTCTTAAAATATACTAGATTAATATATATTAAAGCCTTCCTAATTTTATTATAATTAATATAAGTATAATATTTCAATCTAAAAACTTTAGATTAAAAGTAAAAATAATAGGATTAATAGTTTATATTATTCTAATTAAAATATATAATAGTATTAGTAAGGTTAAGTAATACTATACGCTCCTCTACTATATATATAATATTTATTATAATAAGGTACCTACTACTACTTAAGAAGTATCTCTTTAAGTAGTATATAAGGTAATTAATAATACTGCTGGGCCTAACAGCCTTATACCTACTCTGCTTATTTTTGGAGTATACCCCCGCTTCATAGAAGATTCAGCTCTTTCTCTAGATATTATTGCCTAGGCCTATGCTATATATAAGGCCTATACTACCTCCTCGCCACATATAGCGAGATGTATATTCTCAAGCTCCCTTATAGCCCTCGAGAGTTTCGATCTATAGCTATAAAACCATACTTTAAAAATAATAATTAAGAGATCTTCCTAAGCTATATTCGTAAGATACTAATACTTTTTAAAATACTAATACTTAAAAACACTTATAAGATATCTATAAGAACTAGTACTATTATAATAAGAAACCTAATACTATATAAAAATATATATTCCTATAGTAGTATTCTAATTTCGTCTATAGTTATCCCTATAGAGCCTTAGAATACTTAACAAATACTATAAAATACTATTATTATAGATAATAGTAATACTGCTGCTATTAAGGATAACGATCCCCCCTATTTGAGTAATTAGTAATCTACTACCCTAGCTTTAAGTACTTT
The DNA here is from genome assembly GCA_000350065.2 of Colletotrichum orbiculare MAFF 240422. NCBI lineage: Eukaryota > Fungi > Ascomycota > Sordariomycetes > Glomerellales > Glomerellaceae > Colletotrichum > Colletotrichum orbiculare. The sequence goes on from AMCV02000004.1 coordinate 277,207, forward strand.
AGATTAAACTAATTTTAAATCTTATAACTTAGAGGAATAACTTACTTTCTTAGGATTTCGGCTAAAAACCTTATTTTATAATATACCTTATAGCTAAAGAATAATCTAATATAATATTAATACTTAACTTCTATAAAAAAAGTATTATTATAACATTTAGACTACTATTTAAAAAATTAATTAAAAAAAAGATTAAGATTATTATTACTAATAGTATTATTAAGATTATTTAGTATAACTTTATTTTCTATAAGAATTATAAGTATTTTAAGTCCTATATTATTAATAAAGTTAAAAATAAAAATACTAATAAGGTATATAAGAAGTTAAGACTTATAATCTAAGGTTTTAGAGATAATAGTAAGTTCGAAATATTAATATAATTATTAATAATCTAATAAAGTAACTAGTAGTTAATTTTAGTTATAGTTCTAGCTCTCCTCTAGTATACTAGTATAATAATATAGCTTTATAACATTATATAAGTTTATACTTAAGTTAAAATAAAGTTTATAAAACGTATTATAGCTGAATTACCTTTATACTTTAAGGATTAATACCCCCCTAGCTCTATTATAATTATCATCAAACTACTATATAGCTTTACTAAGGCTAGTACCTACTAGTAGGTAATATACTCTAAATACTATAAAGAGTAGTTATAAATAGAGATATCGATATATAACTTATACCTCCTCATCTTATATTTTGAAAACGACGCTTTTAGCCTTATAAATATACAAACTAATAATACTTTTAGCCTCTTAGATACTGCCTTTTTATACAATAAAGATAAAAAACTCTAAAAAACCTTATTTAAAGCTAAACCTAAGATAGTCTTCTTAAAAGTAGTACTATTAGTATTTAATAGAAGTATCTTATTACTTAATAGTAATACTTTCTACTTATATTAAAAATACTAAAAACAAAAACTTACTTTTATTAATATATATATAACACTTAAAGCGCTTAAGAAAGTATATATTAAATAATATGTATATAGGGTATACCTTATTTTGATATATTAGTTTAAAATATTATTCAACTTCTCCTATATAGTATAAGAATAATAATCTTTAGGTAATAATACTACCACACTTAATAAATACCTTAAGTAGTAAATTAAGTATTTTAACTATAACCTTAACTTTATGTTACTTAACCTCTTTAAAATATACTTTTATACTTTTATTAATAGCTCTTTTACTAATAATACTAACTTCTTATTTTAATTAAGATTTATAATAATCCTAAGCTAAAAGACTACTATTAGTAATAGCTAGTTTAACTTTTATAGTAATTTTATATACTACTCCTCTATAAAAAATAAAAAAGTTATTAAGAATATATTTACTTTAAAGATCTATACTATAGTAGCTAGTATAGACTTTACTTATACTATAGCTATATCGCTTAAGAAGATCCTCTAGTATTAAAAACTCCCTTAGATTCTAACTATTATATATACCGACTCATACTTACTTTATAAATACTTTGTGAAATTTAGTACTACTAAAGAAAAATACCTTATGATTAATATTATAGTATTAAGGTAGTTATATAAATATTATAAATTCTACGAAGTATAGTAGATTAATAGAGATAATAATATTATTAATACCTTTACAAAAAGTATACTAAACTATACCCTTAAGAGATTTATTAATTCAAACTAAGTAATTATTCGAATAGAAGGATAGGTAACTTAAGTAGAGTAGATAAATAGGTATTTAAATATTATTAAGGTAAAAAAGATATAGATTGCTAAAAGTACTATTTTTCATATAAATAGATAGGTATTAGGGTATATAATAAAAAGAAAAAGTTGCTAGTATTAGTTACGCTATACTATAGGGTATATAGTAACTATATATATTACTATATATATAGTAGTATACCTTCTACGCCCTACTAGTGATAGGTACTAGGCACTTAGTACTAACTATAGCTAATTATATAGTAATTAGTAAGTAATTACTATACTATAGATCTAGAGCTTTATATAGCATCTTGTACTACGTAATATAGGAATAATAATAACGAATAACCAGAACACTACTTTGCACCCATATAGCAAGATTACGTACGGCGTGCGTTACCCTCCGGATAAACCAATAGGTATATAACTACTAGTCGCAGTTGCCCGCCGCAGGATTTAAACCTACTACTCTTACCGTAAAATAGTAAAAGCTAGCTAGACGTTAAACTACTACGTCAAACGGGGCTACTTTATAATATATAATATTAAAGTTAATATAAATAGTAATAGAATCTTTATAGTATTATGCCAACTATCCTAATAATAAGAATTTATCCTATAGACTTATAAAGAGGTTTAAGGAATTCTAAAATATTATATTAACCTTAAGAGTAATTTTAAGAAGTATTTTAAATAAGTTAATAACTTTTTATTAGAAGAATTAGACTTTATACTACTATTTTATAATACTTAACCTAAAGTTAAATATATAATACTAGTAATACTTTTATAATAGAAAATTAAGAGGAAATACTTATAGCTAGCTTAAGTTATTCATATATTTACATTATAAGAAAAGAAACCTCTATTAAAATAGTTAGTTTTACTTACTTCTTATTCAACTACCTTAAAGTTTTCCTAATACTAAGAAGATGTTTGAAACTATAACTAAAAATAATTTTAATATTATAAATATTTCTTATATCTTACTTCTACTACTCTTTTTGATAATACTTTAACTAAATATAGTATAGATTTCATAAAGGTATATAATAAGAATATGGAATATAGTAGAAACTTATATAATATATTTAATATAAAGATCTATATTTTCTATAATTACTACTTTAAGCTTAATACTATATATTATATATAAGCTAATATACTCTTAATTATTTGGTTACTTTTGCTCTATACTTAGAATAGTATCTAAGCTTTTTACCCTATATATAGATCTAACTATAAATTCTACCTAATAATAATATTCATATTAATACTAACTTTTAACTAGTTAAAATAGTAATAAGATTACCTATTATTATAGATAATTATATTCTTAGTTCTAATATTTAATTTTATAGTAATAGAAAACCTCATAGTAATAATCTATATAAGGCAAGCTTTATTAAAACAAGGGCTTAATATATATAGCTAAAAGTAACTACTAAGATTATAAAGTTAAGAACTTTTTTAAATTTCTTAAAAATAAGATAAAACAGAACGCTAAAAGTTAGGTATTTTATAAATTTTTATTCTTCTATATCTTTTATAATAGATATAAAAGCCCTTTAAAATCTATATAACTATTTATTAGAAGAGAAATATAAGATAAGTATAGTAATATTTACTTATAACTCCTATAATTAAAACTATTAGTTTAATAGATTAAGTTTTAATAAAACTATCCTAAAAGCTATAATTAATAGATAGCCTATAGATATTTAAAGAAAATAATCATTTAGTTATCTTACTAGTTATTATATTAAGCTAAAATATTTAGAAATTAGATATTAATTAGATAATACCTTAATATTAATATACTATTATAATACTAACTACTAGATACTTTGGAATATTATAATAATATAATTATAGGAATTTTAAAAGCTATTGAGTTATATTAGGAATATCTATATCTATATAAGTATTATTTATATGTTAGCTATATTTAATATATTAAGATTACTTATTAATAAGAATAAACTAAGTTTTATTATACTTGAATAGAGATTATAAGTTAGTTTATATTAGTAGTAGAGAACTTTTATATTAGTAGTATAGAATCTTATTCTAAGGATAAGTAGAACTTAGTAGAAATATTAAAGTTATAGATATTAAAATTATAATAAATATTCAAATAGAGTGCCTATAGTTAGTAGTAATTAAATATCTTGAGATATTCGAATTATATATTAATAGCTATAAAGGCGTAAGGGTTTAAGGTTATTATAAAAAGAGTTATTAGTTATTTATTATTAAAAAGGTTAATATAAAGTGAATATACTAGCTATAGCTATAAGGGGTTTAGCTTTAGAGTAACTAGTGGCTAGTTATAATAGTTAGCAGGGGGGTAAGAAGGCTGAAATTATACTTTAGGAGGTAATATATCGACTAATAGTCGTAGTAGAAAGCGAGCTATTAGGCCTTTCTTTTAATTATCCTAAAAGATTATATATTTAAATATTACTTTAAATATTTAAGTAACCCTAGTTTTAACTAATAGTTCAAATAGATAACTTACCATATTAAAAACTATTTTAAAAATAATAAAATATTAAAGGTTATATCTTTCTAATTAGTAAAATACTACTGTTTAAAGTATTATAACTAAAGGCTTTAAAAGAAATAAAAAGAAACTTTTGAAACTCTTATATTTAGGCTTTTATATATTTAAAAGGTTTTCGTATTAAACTTCTATATAGATATAGTATTCTGCTTCTAACCTATAAGTATGTACTATAGTATACCTAAGTGCTAATTAGTTTTCTTTAGCTTTATAGAAATATTTTAAAGTTTTTATAACTAGTTATAATTAGTTATAAGTAATACTCTATTAATTTAAAAATCGTAATATGTTCAGAATAGTAGAAATAATAACTAGATATAAGTTTAAAATTAATTTTAAGTCAACTATATATATAATTCTTCTTACAAATACCCTTAAGGCGTTATACTATAAAACACTTAATACTCCGTCTATATAACCTTATAGTATTTATATTTATCTATATTAAATAGAACTTATTCTTTTCTTATAATTATATATAACTATTTAAATAAGAAATACTATATATATAGTAAAATAGGTTACTAATTTGTAAAGCATATATTTCAAAAGAAGTATACTATATTCAACTATTATAAGTTAAATACTACCTTTAGGATACATTCTATAATAGTTTACTTAACTTTCCTTACAAATTATAGAAATATTAATAATTCAGATAATAATTTTAAGGATTCTCCTCGAAATAATAAATTTAATAACATTATTACATAATACTAAATGTAATATAATCTTAAGAATAAAGCTATTACTCCTTCTAACTAATTCTTAATATCTTTCTTTAATAAGGACTTTATAACTTTTAATAGAAATAAAATTATAAAGCTCCTCTAAGACGAAGTAATACTTTATGCTTTTACTTAAAATAATACTTCTAGTAGTAGAATTACTAGGAAAAGTAGTATTACAGCTTTTATATTTATATTTATATTTAAAAGCTATTACTTAGACACTTTTTTTCAAAACATATTATTTGACTTAAATATAACTAACTTTTCAACTATTAAGTATTCTTAATTTACTATACTTAAATAAACTACTAATCTTTCTATATTTTCTATATTTCTATAAAGCAAATTAATAATAATATATTTTAGAAATACCTCTTTAATTATCATATTTAGAATAATTAATATACTTATACCCCTTAGTATTATTAAACTTTATATAATACCATATAATACCTCTTTCCCATTCTACCTTATAGATATAAGTTACCTCAATATTATATATAATAATATCTATAACTAATTCTACTAAAATAAGAAAGTTATACTAACTATTCAAAATAGGGGTATCTATAAATACTCCTTAATAAAGAGAAAGTAATTACTTCTATATACTTTATAGAAATAGAAATATAGAGATTTTACTACTATTTTAAATACTTAGTTATTATATACTTCTATAATACTTTTAATAAAACGGGATATCTTATTAAATATTATTTCTTTGAAATACTTAAGAAGTACTATTATTAATACTAAATTCTTAATATAACCCTCTCATATTTTGATTTTACTATATATAGTAATATTAATTTTAACTTTAGGATTATTATTAATATTATCTATATTAATAGCTACCTTATACTTCATATTATTGATACTATAATAAGATTTAATACTACTTAGTCTTTACTGAATATCTTAGTAAAGATAATATAAGAAGCCTCTAAAGTATATTAAATCAATATATACTAAAGCTCTCCCGAGTTTATTAATATTAATATAAGTATAATATTTTAATCTAATAACTTTAAATTAAAAGTAAAAATAATAGGATGAATAGTTTATATTATTCCTATTAAAATATATAATCGTATTAGTAAGATTAAATAATACTATATATTCCTCTACTATATATATAAGATTTACTATAATAAAATACTTATTACTACTGAAGAAATATCTTTTTAAGTAGTATAAAAAGTAATTAATAATACTATTATACTAAATAACCTCATGCTTATTCTACTTATCTTTAAAGTATACTCTTACTTTATAGAACATTAAATTCTCTTTCCAGATATTATTATTTAAGTTTATACTATATATAAAACTACGAAAGAGATCGATGATAAATATATTAAGTATACTATTAATACTACTTTAGTAATATATAATAGCCCTAATACCTTATATATTATAAACCTTTTATTCTAAATCCTTATACATATATAGTAAGAGGAAAATAATAAGTAAAACCTATATTACTTCTTTACTATATATAATGAGATATATATTTGTAAGCTCTTTTAAAACCCTTAAGAATTCTAATATATAATTATAAAATCATACTTTAAAAATAACTAAAAGATCTTATTAAATTATATTTTTCAAATACTAATACTTAAAAGTATTTATAAGAAGTATATAAGCCCCTATACTACTACTGCTAGAAATCTAATATTATATAGAAATATATATTCTTATAGTAATACTTTAATTGTATCTATAGTTATCCCTATAAAACTATAGCATATTTAATAAATACTATTAACTACTATTATTATAAATAATAATAAGGCTATTATTATTAGAAATAACAATCTTCTCCCTATTTAAATAGTTAACAATATACTATTCTAATTTGAATTACCTTGGATCTAATTAACTTCAAGTTTTATAACTTATGAGAATAACTTATTTTTTCTAGGTTTCAATTAGAAATTTTATTTTATAGTATATGTTATAGCTAAAAAACAATTAGATATAATATTAATATTTAATTTCTATAAAAAAAGTATTATGATAGTATTTAGATTATAATTTG
>AMCV02000004.1:284688-303118 GCA_000350065.2 Colletotrichum orbiculare MAFF 240422
ATAGCTTTATTAAAGTTAGTACTTACTAATAAGTAACTTATTCTAAGTATTATAAAAAGTAGTTATAAATAGATATATTAATATATAACTTATACTTCTTTATCTTATATTTTAGAAATAATACCTCTAGCTTTATAAATATATAAACTAATAATAGCTTTAGCTTCTTAGATACTATTTTCTTAGATTATAATAATGAGGAATTCTAAAAAGCCTTATTTAAAGCTAAGCCTAAGATAGTCTTCTGAAAGTTATACTATTAGTATTCAATAGAATTATCTTATTACTTAATAGTAATACTTTCTACTTATATTAAAAATACTAAGAGTAAAAGCTAGCCCTTATAGATATATATATAATACTTAAAGTACTTAAAGAAATATATTTTCAATAATATATATATATATATATATAAAGTATGTCTTACCTTAATATATTAACCCGAAGTATTATTTAACTTTTCTTATATAGTATAATGATACTAATCCTCTAGTAATAATATTATTATACTTAATAAATACCTTAAGTAGTAAATTGAGTATTTCAATTATAACCTTAGCTTTATACTACTTAATTTCTCTAAAATACATTCTTATACTTTTATTAATAGCCTTTTTACTAATAATACTAACTTCTTATTCTAACTAGGATTTATAATAATCTTAAGTTGAGAGATAACTATTCATAATAACTTATTTAATTTCTATAGTAACTTTATATATTACCCTTCTACTAAAAATAAAGGAATTACTAGGAATATACTTATTTTAAAGATTTATACTATAATAACTCGTATAGATTTTACTTATACTATAATGATATTACTTAAGAAAATCTTCTAATGTTAGAGAATTCCTTTATATTCTAACTATTATATATACTAACTTATACTTATTCTATAAATACTTCATAGAACTTAATGCTACTAAAGAAAAGTACTTTATAATAAATATTATAGTATTAAAGTAGTTATGCAAATACTATGAGCTTTATAAGATATAGTAGATTAATAGAAACAATAATAATATTAGTATTTCTATAAAACGTATACTAACCTATACTTTGAAGAGATTTATTAATTTAAACTATATAACTATTTGAAAAAGGATAAAGAACTTAAGTAGAATAGATAAATAGGTATTTGGATATTATTAAGGTAAAAAAGTATAGATTCCTGATAATACTATTTTTTATATACGTAGATAGATATTAAAATATATAATAAAAAGAAAAGGTTACTAATATTAGTTATATCATACTATAAAGTATATAATAACTATATATATTACTATATATAGAGTAATATACTTTCTACATCCTACTAGTAATAAGTACTAAGTATCTAGTACTAACTATAGCTAAATATATAATAATTAGTAAGTAATTACTATACTAGAAATATAGAGCCTTATATAGTACTTCGTATTATATAATATAGGAATAATAATAATGAATGATTAGAATACTACTTTGTACCTATACGGTAAGATTATATATAGTATATATTACCCTCTAAATAAACTAATACTAATTAGTAGTTAATCCTTCTATTACTACTATACTATAAATTAGTAAGAGTTATTATAATAGAGGAAGTAATTATGAAAAACTATATTTAAAACCTATATAAAGCGAAAGATTATAAGAATAACTATTTAGATACTTTAGACTCTTTCTACTTTAACACCCTAACTAAAAACTCTAAATCGCATACTAATACTTTGAAAAAGCTTTTATAAAACTTAAGTAGTAATATTATATTAAAGCCTTTACTCTAATTAATTTAAAATACTCCCTATAGTATTTTTAAAAAGTTTGATTATATACTGTTAATTATTACTTACTAGAATATATTTAGTAAATATAGTAAACCTTATTAAACCTTATTAAACCTTATTAAACCTTTATAATACTAGAGACTTATAATATCTCTAATCTTAACTCCTTAAGAAATCTATATAACGTCTTAAAAATCCTCCTAATACTTCTCTTACCTTTATAATAATATCTAAATTACTAATCTTAAGAAAGATACTTATTTTAAATACTCTTTTAACTATTATAATAGTACTATATAATATCTTTATATTTATAAAGATCTACTAATACCTAGATCTTATACTATTTAAATAGATTCAAAATATTAATTATAAAAATATTATAAATAAAAATACTCTAATAATCTCAACTTACTCAATATACTAAATTATACTCTATAACTATTTAAAATTATATAACTATGAGCTCTTTTAAATATTTAAAAATAATTTTAAAAACTAACTTCTTATAATGTAGTAGCCTATAAATACTTAAATTACCTAATATATCTAAAACTATCTCTTCTTCTATAATATTTAATTTAATATAAATAGTAAAAAGATCTTAAGCATTTTATACTAAATTACTTAATAATATCTATTTACCCTTTAGATACTTGAAAGGATTACTAAAACTAGTAAATATTATACTACCTTTAAATAAAACTTTACATAATTCCTAAAATAGCTTAAAGACCTAATAAAAAAAGAATAAGAAATTATAATACTTCTCTATAAAACTAAACCTAAGGTTTAATAAACTAAACCCGCCTTAGTTTCACTATAAAGAATAAAAGAAGGATAGTAGTAGTATAACTAATTAGCCTCTATATCCTTATTACTAGTATTATATTTCTTACTTTCCTTATTAATCTTACTAATATACAACCCTTCTAATATAAAGCCTCTTTATATAAAAGAAGTAAATTATAAGTATAATAACTTATAGTTCTTAAAACAACTTAAATACCTATTATATACTACTTCTACCCTCCTTTTTAATAATACTTTAGTTAAATATACTATAAGCCTTATAAAACTATATAATAAGAATATAAAATATAATAGAAACCTATATAATATATTTAAGATACAAATCTATATCTTTTATAATTACGACTTTAAGCTTAGTATTTTATATTATATATAAACTAGTATACTTTTAATTATACTAAAAAGTCAAACTTTTGAGTATTACTTTGAATATTTAAATAATCCTGATTTCAACCTAAAATTCAAATAAATAACTTACTATATAAAAAGCTATTTTAAAAATAATAAATATTAATAGTTATATCTTTCTAATTAGTAAAATACTACTTTTCAAAATATTATAACTAAGAATCCTAAGAAGAATAATAAAGAAACCTTTATAACCCTTATATTTAAATTTATATATATCTAGAAAACCTTCTTAGTAAATTTCTATATAGTTATAGTATTCTACTTCTAACTTATAAATATATATTATAGTATACTTAAATACTAGTTAGTCTCTTTTAATTTTATAGTAATATCTCAAAATCTCTATAATGAGTTAAGATTAGCTATAAATGATATTATATTAATCTAAAAGTTATAATATATTTAAAAAAAGTAAAACTAATAACTAGAGTTAAGTTAATAATTAATTTTGAGTTAGTTATATATATAACTCTTCTTAAGAATACCTATAAAATACTATATTATAAAATACTTAACATCTTATTTATATTACTTTATAATACTTATATTTATTTATATTAAATAGAACTTATTTGTCTCTTATGGTTATATATAGCTATTTAAATAAGAAGTATTATATATATAGTAAAGTAGGTTACTAAATTATATCATATATTCTTAAGGAGAAGTATACTTCTTTTAAGTAATATAAGTTAAATACTAATTCTAAGATATATTTTATAATAATATACTAAGTTCTTTTTATAAATTATAAAAGTATAAATAGGTTAAATAATAACCTCAAAAACTCTTTTTAAAATTATAAACCTAATAATATTATTATATAATATTAAATATAATTTAACCTTAAAAATAAGATTACTACTCGTTTTGAATAGTTTTTAATATTATTCTTTAATAAAAACCCTATTATTCTTAATAGAAGTAAAATTATGAGAATCTTCTAAAACTAAGTAATATTCTATACTTTTACTCAAAATAGTACCTCTAGTAGTAAAATTACTAAGAAGAATAATACTATAATCCTTGTATTTATATTTATACTTAAAAGCTATTACTTAAATACTATTTTTCAAAGTATCTTATCTAACTTAAGTATTACTAACTTCTTAACTACTAAGTATTCCTAATTTATTATACTTAAGTAGACTATTAATTTTTTTGTAACCTTTATATTTCTATAAAGTAAACTAATAATAATATATTCTAATAGAACTTCTCTAATTATTATATTTAAAATAATTAATATATTTATACTTCTTAGTATTATTATATTTTATATAGTATTATGGAGTTGGAGTTTTATATCTTTAGCCCTCCCGCCTATTAAGTAGCTTTATATAACGCCTAGTAAATAATCTCTATAATAGGAAAATACCTAGTTATATATTATAGTCTATATATATCTCTATAGGTAAATATAATTAAAAAGACCTAGTAGTATAGCTACTAGTTTAGACCTAGTTCTAACCTAGAAGCTAGTATAGGCCTTATAATAGTTAGAGGGTTGTAGCTTGATATACTAGTAGTAGCTTCGAAGTATTAAACTTACCATAATAGTGCTTATAATATTAACTTATACTAGCTAGGTATTAATAATACTACTAGTATATCTTGATAATACTAGCTATAGATATAAAAGAAAGCAATAGACTGCTTTCGCTATAGACTAGCTAACCGTCCTATAATAATACTACTAATAATCATAATAATAAGAATTATTATTATACTCGACCCCTACAACCTTAATATAAATATCAACCTTATAAAAGTCGTCGATAACTGTAAGAATTATAACTATTTTTATAAAAGCCTAAAGGGGCTAGTTTTATATAGAGGCGACTTTATTATGCTCTCTAGTCTTTTTAAAGTAATTATAACTATATTTAGCCTTAATATATTATTAGAAGATAAAGCTATTAGTAGAGCTAAAAAAAATAAAATTAGAGTAATAAAGAAGAATCTGGCGCCTAAAAGTAAGATGTTTAAAGATAACTCTAAATACTTTAAATATATCTTAGAGGTAGCTTATTAGATATCTAAATAAGTATATATATTGAAGTCTGTTGTAGAGGTTATTATTAGCTAATAGTAGGGAAGGTATAACCTAAGGTTAAATATATCATACTATAACATTCAAAAACCTGAAGTAATTATAGCTATAGCTGTTAGTATAGGGTAGGTTAGGGTATGGGTTCTAGCTAGGAGCTAAATGTTCTCTGTGTGAAGTTAAAGACTTTTATATAGTATTATATAATACTTTTTTCTTATTTTACCTTATAGATATAGATTACCTTAGTATTATATTTAATAATATCTATAACTGGCTTTATTAAAATAAAGAAATTATATTAATTATTTAAAAGTAGGAATATTTATAAATACTCCTTAATAAAAAGAGAATAATTACTTCTATATACTTTATAGAAATAGAAATATACAAACTCTACTATTATCTTAAATATTTAACTATTATATACTTCTATTGTATTTTTAATAAAATAGGATATCTAGTTAAATATTATACTTTTGAAATACTTAACAAGAATTATTACTAATATTAAATAGATAGTATAACCCTTTTATACTTTTATTTTACTATTTATAGTCATATTAATTTTAACTTTAAGATTATTATTAATATTACTTATATTAATAACTACCCTATACTTCATATTGTTAATATTATAATAATATTTAATATAACTTAGTCTTTACTAAATATCTTAGTAAAAATAATATAGGAAGCTTTTAAAATATATTAGATTAATATATATTAAAGCTTTCCTTATTTTACTACTATTAATATAAATATATTATTCTAATCTCAAAACTCCAGATTAGAAGTAAAAGTAATAAGATTAATAGTTTATATTATTCGTATTGAAATATATAATAAGATTAGTAAGGTTAAGTAATACTATATATTCCTCTACTATATATATAAAGTTTACTATAATTGAATACTTATTATAATTTAAGAAATATCCCTTTAAGTAGTATATAAAATAATTAATAATACTACTAAGTTAAATAGTCTTATACTTACTTTATTTATTTTCAAAATATATTTTTGTTCTATAGAAGGTTTAACTCTTTCTCTAGATATTATTACCTAAGTCTATACTATATATAAAACTATTAAAAAGATCTATTGGAAGTATACTAAATATATTATTAATACTACTTTAGTAATATATAATAATCTAAGTAGTCTATTTATTATAATTTTTCTATTCTAATCCCTAGTATATATATAATAAGAAGATAATGATTAGTAAGACTTATACTACTCTTTTACTATATATAGTAAGATACATATTCTTAAATTCGCCTATAATTCTTGAGAGTTTTAATCTATAGCTATAAAATTCTATTTTAGAAATAGTAATTAAGAGATCTCACTAAGTGATATTTTTAAAATACTAATATTTAGAAATATCTATAGAAAATCTATAAGAACTTATACTACTACTATAAGAAGCCTAATACTAGATAAAAATATATACTCCTATAATAATATTCTAAGTTTATGTTTATCTATAGCTATCCTTATAAAGCTTTAGAATACTTAGTAAATACTAGAAACTACTATTACTATAAATAATAGTAATACTACTACTATTAATAACCATAATCCCCTCCCTATTTAAATAATTAATAATATACTACCTTAACTTTAAATATCTTAAATCTAACTAACTTTAAATTTTATAATTTATACAAATAACTTACATTCTCTAGATTTTAATTAAAAGCTTTATTTTAAAATATACCTTATAATTAAAAAGCAATCCAGAATAATACTAGTATTTAACCTCTATAAAGAAGAATATTATTATAATACTTAGACTACTATTCAAAAGGTTAATTAAAAAGAAGTCAAAAATATTATTACTAATAGCATAATAGTGATTATCTAGTATAACCCTATCTTCTATAAAAATTATAAATACTTTAAGTCCCGTATTATTAATAAAGTTAAAAATAAAAATACTGATAAGGTTTACAAGAAGTTAAAATATATAATCTAAAGTTTTAGATATAATAATAAGTTTGAAATACTAATATAATTACTAATAATCTAATAAAGTAGTTAGTAGTTAATTTTAACTATATCCTTGGATTTCTTCTAGTCTATTAATATAATAATATAGCTTTCAATATTATATAAACCTATACTTAAGTTAAGATAAAGCTTATGGAATATATTATAGTTAAACAACTTTTATATTTTAAAAGTTAATACTTTCTAGACTCTATTATAATCATTATTAAACTACTATATAATCTTATTAAAACTAATATCTATTAATAAGCAACTTATTCTAAATATTATAAAGAATAGTTATAAATAGAGATATTAATACACAATCGATATTTCTTCATCTTATATTTTAAAGATATCACTTTTAGTCTTATAAGTATATAAACTAATAATACTTTTAGCTTCTTAGATACTACCTTCTCATATTACAAAAATAGAAAAACTCCAAAAAACCTTATTCAAAACCAAACCTAAAACAGTCCTCTTAAAAGTAGTACTATTAGTATTTAATAGAAACATTTTATTACTTAATAGCCATACCTCCTATTTATATTAAAAATATTAAAAGCAAAAACTCACCCTTATTAATATATATATAATACCTAAAGCGCTTGAAAAGTATATATTAAATAATACATATATATAAGGTATACCTTATTTTAATATACTAGTCTAAAGTATTATTTAGCTTCTCTTATATAGTATAAAAATAATAACCCTTAGGTAAATAATACTACTATACTTAGAGAATACTTTAAGTAGTAAATTAAACACTTTAATTATAATCTTAACTTCATACTACTTAACCTTTCTAAAATATGCTTTTATATTTTTATTAACAACTTATTTATTAGTAATACTAACCTCTTAGTTTTTTTAGGATTTATAATAATCTTAAGCTAAAAGACTACTATTAGTAATAACTAGTTTAATTTCTATAGTAATTTTATACACTATTCTTCTATAAAGAATAAAAGAGTTACTAGGACTATATTTACTTTAGAGATTTACGCTAGAATAACTAATATAGATTTTACTTACACTATAAGTATATTACTTAAAGAAATCCTCTAATATTAAAAACCCCCTTAAATCCTAACTATTATATATACTAACTTATACCTACTCTATAAATATTTTATAAAACTTAGTATTACTAAAGAAAAGTACCTTATAATTAATATTATAGTATTAAAATACTTATATAAATATTATAAGTTCTATAAGATTTAGTAAATTAATAGAGATAATTATATTACTAATACTTTTACAAAAAGTATACCAAACTATACTTTTAAGAGATTTATTAATTCAAACTATAAAATCATTCAAATAGAAAAATAGGTAATTCAAGTAGAATAGATAAATAAGTATTTAAATATCATTAAAATATCATTAAAATAAAAAGGTGTAAATCGCTAAAAATATTACTTTTTATATAAATAGATAGGTATTAGGATATATAGTAAAAAGAAAAAGTTATTAGTATTAATTATACTATATTATAAGATATATAGTAATTATATATATTACTATATATATAGTAATATACTTTCAACGCCTCATTAGTAATAAGTACTAAGTACTTAGTACTAACTATAGCTAATCATATAGTAATTAGTAAGTAATTACTATATTATAGATCTAGAGTTTTATATAATACTTTGTATTACGTAATATAATAATAATAAGAATATATAACTAGAATACTATTTTATATTTATATAGCAAGATTACGTATTGTATACATTACCCTCTGGATAGACTGCTAATTATATGACTATTATTATAATCTTTTAAAAACAAATTATAATAGATATAAGCCTATACTTTCTCTTCATTATATACTATCTATTTTTATTACTAATTAGATTGATTAACTATATTCACTATTTAAAGTTTCTTCTTTTTAGATAGTTCTATTATACTAGTAATATCTATAGTATAAATAAGATAAGAGCTAACAACTAGATATAATTAGTTTTCAAAAGTCCCGGAGAGGTATATAACTTTAAATAGGTTAAAAGCTTTTAATATAACTATAATAAGTAACTGTTCTTCTATAATAACTTTAAATAATTTATATATAAAGTATTATAGATACATCTCACAGAAAGTAAGAAGAATATTACTAAACTTATAGAATACTCAAAAAGTAAGCCTATAAAGCAAGATGTTAGTAAAGAAATAGATAGAATTACTAAATAGTCTTTAATTATACGAAGTATTAAATAAGTGAAGATTAAACATCTGAAGAAATGTCAAGTTATTTTAAGGTAAAACCTAAGCTTTAACCTACTTCTTCTCTTTTTATAGAATTTGTAAACTTTATAATTACTTTTAAAGAAATATTAGAAAGAAAATATAAGATAAAGAAATAGCTATAGATTTTACTTATCATAAGATTTACTTTATAAATATCTTTTAAAATCGTCTTCTTAGTGTGATAGAAGATATATAGAAATCTCAGAGCTTTTATAGGACTATTGACTTTATTAAATAAGCATCTAAAGTCTAGTAAGTCTGAAAGTTTTATTAAAATAGACAACTTAGAATAGATGTATTCTATTTTTTAAAAGTAAAAATAAAACCCTTAGAAATAAATAGTAAATACTTTATAATTCTCTTAAAATAATAAAATATCTCTTCTTTAAAGTCTTTATTATTAATTATATCTTTATTATTCCAAATAACAGCCTTATTACCTCTTACTTTGTTATTATTAGATAGAGTGATACTTTTAATTACTCCTTATATAAGTCGAGAATTGTAAGGAAATATACTAAGAATAGTAAAGACTTTTTAGAAGAATTTCTATAAATAAAAGAAGATATTTTGAATTCTCTGTATAAATTAGTAAAGCCATAATAAAAGAAACTTATTTTAAAAAAGTTACATACTATTTGATAAACTCTTTTAAGTAAAAAAAGAAGGAATTAATTATCTGATTATATAATAGAACTTATAATCCTTATTAGAATTAAAAACTTTTTAGTTAATAGAATAATAAAGATTACAATCAATACTAATATAATTTACCTAATTATTATATTTATCTATATAATAAAGAAATAAGCTAATAACCCGCTCTCTATTATAACTACTAGTAGATATATTACCCCTTGAAGTATAACCTCAGCCTTCTTACTTCCCTGCTAACTACTATTGCCAGCTTTTAGTTAATCTAGGGCTGAATCTTTTGTAGCTATAGCTAGTATACTCACCCCATATTAACCTTTTCATAAATAACAAATAACTAATAACTCTTTCTATAATAACCTTATACTTTTATATCCTTATATTTTCACACCTTTACAGCTATATACAATTTAAATATCTCGAGATATTTAATTACTACTAACTATAGGTATTCTATTCAAATATTTATTATAACCTTAATATCTATAACTCTAATATCCTTACTAAGCTTTATTTATCTTAAAAATAAGACTTTATACTATTGATATAAAGATTCTCTATTATTAATATAGATAAATTTATTTATCTCTATATAAGTATAATAAGACTTAGCTTATTCTTATTCGTAAATAATCTTAATATATGAAGTAAAGCTAATATATAAATAATGTTTATATAGATATAAATACTTCCGGTAGAGCTTAATAATTTTTAAAATTCTTATAATTATATCATTATTATACTCTAAGGTATCTAGTAATTAGTATTAAAATAATATATTAATATTAGGATACTATCTATTTAATATTTAGTTTCTAAAACTTTTAGCTTAGTATAGTAATTTGTAAAATAACTAGATAATTATTTTTTCAATATCTATAAATTACTTATTAATTATAGCTATTAAGATAATTTCATTAAAATTTAATCTAATAAACTAATAACTCTAGTTATAAGGGTTATAAATTAATATTACTATATTTATCTTATACTTCTCCTTTTATAAATAACTATATAGATTTTAAAAAGACTTTAAATCTATTATATAAGATATAGAAGAATAATAAGTTATAGAATACCTAGTTCTTATAGGTATTTTATTTTATCCTATCTTTAAGAAGTTTAAAAAAGTCCTTAACTCTAAAACTTTAATAGTTATTCTTAGCTATATATATTAATTCTAGTTTTAATAAAAGTTTCTTTATATAAATTATTACTATAAAGTCTTCTATTACTATAAGGTTAAATATTAGAACTAGGGGTAGAATTATCTATAATAATAAGTAATTTCATTATTATTTTAATTGATTATAAGCTAGTAATAATATGATTACTACTATGAAGTAAGATTTATAGTTAAATCTATATATTGGATGAAATGCTTAGATACTATTCTAAGTATAAAGTAAAAGTAACTAAATCTATATAATAAATACTTTTTATTTAAAGATATAAAATGGAAAGTCTAAAGGCTATAGAATAATTTTCAAGATTTAATAGATAAAAGTATCTTTTTTCAAATTTATTTATAAAATCTATATTAATAAAGAGAAATTCTAGAGATTTCTTTTTAAAGAGATGCATTAGATTGAAAAAAATATTTCTTATACTTATATATCTTATATAGTTATATTAATATACTCCTGCTAGGTATCTAGTACCTCTGTAGCTTTTTGGGCGATTTTAGATTGAATAATATACCTCTATAGGGATTAAAAACGTTAGCTTCTTGGCTTAACCTACGTTTACAACATTGGCTAGAACATATGGAGAATATACTACTTATAGTGAAATAGGTAAGATAAATATAGAAAACTGTTGCATATAATTAGGGGGCAAAATCTGGTGTGTATTATATATAACTAAACGTGGCTATACGTACTACGCGAGGCTCTATTTCAAGCGGTTTAAGTAGGGTGAGGCCTATAGAGATAGTACTAATACCTGAGGTTTAGCTAGTATAAACTCTACTTCTTAAGCGTATTATTCCTAATACGCCCCTCTAGCCTTAAAAGCTCTATTTATAAATTAGCCTTTTTGAATAATACTAGTTAAACCTTCTATTTATATCTTATGAGAAGTTTTTTCTATTATTTTATTACTTTTATTAAACTTCTATTTTTATAATAAGAAGAATAGTACTATTCATAAGCTATTTAGATACTTCTTATTAATTAGAAGGTATTTCTAATACTTCTAAGTCTTTTATTTAACCTTATTATTATTATAACTTAAAATCTATAGATCCTAACTAATTATTATAGATTTTATTAAAAATTCTAAATATTAGGGGTTTCTCTTAAAGTTCTTCTTCTTATTATAACTTTAAATAGTTCAATTAGTTTATTATATTAATCTAAGTAATAAAAGTATTAAACTAATAGCTTTAGAAAAGTTTCATAAAGTTATTAGCTATAAGGTTTCTTAAAAGTATATATTTAATCTTAAAATACCTCTATATAGCCTTTTATTATAATTAGTAGTTATAAATATCTATATATTATAGCTTTATATATATTTATACTATTTTAGTAATTATAAAATATATAGTTTACTAATTATTATACTAGATTTAGATAGTAGGGTAAACTTTATGTATTTTATTTCTACTAAATATATTTATTATAAAATCTATTTAGAATATAGTAATAAAGTAGTTAGTAAAAATAGCTTCTCAAGTAACTTAGGATAATACTAAAAGCTCTGTTTTAGTTATTAACATAGTAATAGTATCTTATTTATTAGTTTATTATATAATTAGGCTTCTAAAGAAATATATAGTATATATTTAAGAATTCTTTTAATTAGTATTATTATTTATAAAGTTAGTATTTATAATAACTATAAAGTTATTAAATAGATTTCTAGCCTTATAGTTAAACTTAAAGTAGAAGTTTTTTATCTTATTAAAATATTATATTATATATTTAGTTTCTATATAGTAGTTATCTAAGGTATTTTAGTTAAAACGTGATAATTAGCTTGTTATATAGGTAATATCTAGTCTTATTATAATTATAATATAATTAATAAAGCTGATGTCTCATTAGTAGTATTTAATCTCTATATAAGAAGCTTAATTATATTATAGTAAGAACTCTTTAGTTTTTAGAGGGGTTTTAAAGTATTTAACATACTATATATATTTTATAAAATACTTAAAGAGCTTTTCAATATATACTACTTATAAGAGCTATAGCTATTATACTACTTAATTTTAAATAACTTTAATACTAAGGAATTACTATAAGTTTTTATTTCCCTTAAAATAATACTTTTTTTAAAAATCTATTAATAATATAAACGCTTTAGATATATCTTCTAAGGGGAATAAGAGTATATAGTTATTAATATAGAAAAAGAAGATAATATACTTCTTAAGTTAGTAATATAATTTTCTTATAGTAAGTTTAAAGTTGAAGTATTTAAAATTAGTTTTTAAATAGTATTACTATAAGAGGGGAGATTTCTATAAGTTATATAATATTTTGTTAAAATAGTAGATCTTACTTAGTATTTAGTAATTTAGTAGTATTTCTATATAAACAACTTTATTAAACGCTATATATATAAAAGTATTAATTATATTATATTAAAATAGCTTAAAATTAAAGTAGTTAGTAATTACTATAAGGGTTTAAAATAATATACTTATTAGAATAACTATATAAATCTTATAGTTATCTTATAGCTATTAATCTCTATAGATAATTAGTTAAACTTTAATTTTTAAGAGGTATTTATACTTATTAAGTTTATAAGTATAAACCTAGTAGTATTTTAAAACTTTTAAACTTCTTATAAGAATTTTACCAATTTTATTCTAGGAGTATAATTTAATATAACTCTTAAGATAAACCTATTTAACTATTATTATAACTTTAGTATATAAATAAATAAGTACTACTAAGTAAGATATAAATAATAATAATAATTTTCATTTAAGATTTTTAGAGTAAGAATTTCTTTTCTTCTATATTTTAAGTATTTTCTAATATCTAATTTACCTTATAGCTAAAGTTTATTATTAGAAGTTATAATATTTATATTTTAGAGTTTTTAAAAAGTTAAACTTTTAAGATTTTTTCTAGTTAACTATTTATACTACTCTATAGCTATAAATAGGAGTATTTTAAAATATTTTGAAATAACTAAAAAGTACTAATTAAAAAAATAGTTTTAAATAAAAATCTCCTAGTAACTCTAGTATAGTACTTTATCTATCCCTTATATTTGATTTTTTCTAAAAATGCCTAAGCTTCTTACCTCCCTATAGTCTTATCTATATAAATAGGACTATAGAAGAATATAGTAGGTAATTCTAGGGAGGTTATTAATATGAATTTTATAGTTTTAAATAGTATTTTATAAGGTTTTAAAGTAGCTACTATATAGATATAAAACTTCAAACTACTATAACTACTTCTTATTTTAATATAGATTACTTTATTAGGCTTTTTACTAAAGTTTAAATAAGTAGTTAAGTTAACTTTAAATAGCTTTATTATAGTTATCTATTTTTATAACTAATGAGTAATTTTATTAGAATTAAATTATTTAAAGTTATCTTATAAAGAAGTTAAATTCTTATTCAAAAAGAAGGTTTTATTAAAAGA
Source organism: Colletotrichum orbiculare MAFF 240422 (assembly GCA_000350065.2). Lineage (NCBI taxonomy): Eukaryota > Fungi > Ascomycota > Sordariomycetes > Glomerellales > Glomerellaceae > Colletotrichum > Colletotrichum orbiculare. Next base: position 299,274 of record AMCV02000004.1, read on the forward strand.
GATATTATAAGTTATTATAATTTTATTTTAAACTAAATTCTATATTTAATACTAATTAGTTAAAATATAGCTAACTAAAAAGCTAATAAAAGTATACTTTTTAAGATATACTAAATAGTTATATTTAAATTTTATATCTATAGTAAGAATAAAGTATTTATAGCTATAAGTATAGAAGTAGGCTAAGTCTAGCCTTATAGTATTATCTCTTTAAATAGTTTTATAAAGTTTTTAATATAGTATTTATTAGTTTAAAAAGTATATTAATATTTAGTTATAAAGAAATATTACTATTTATAAAGTTTTAAACTAGAGTTTATAAAATAGTTTACTCTTATACTTTATAGTTCTTATATATACTTTAATAATTATTCTAATATACTTAGTATTTTTATTTTAACTTTAAATATATAGAATAAATAGCTTGAGGTATATACTTCAAGAAGTTAGATTATATTTCAAACTCTTATATCTAAAAACCTTATTATTATACTTAAAAACCCTAATATTAATACTATATTAATATTTAAAGAGTATAATAAAACTTTTAAATACTTTTATAATAATAATTCTAATATAATTAATAAAATAGAAATCTTAGGAGTAATTAATAGCTCTATTTATAAATATTAGAGTTAAAGTATAGCTACTATAACTTTAGTAATAGGAGTAAAAGTTAAAAGTAATTTATTCTCTAGAAGTAGTATATAAAATACTCTTATATTCTATATAGTAGATTTTTCATTTTACCTTACTAATACTATAAACCTTATATACCTCCTAAGTAAATTAATACTTATTATATTTTAAATAGCTATTAGTAATATAAATACTTTATATAGTGAAGATAAAGTAGTTAAGAAACTTTCTACTAAAATACCCTAACTACTAATACTAGAGCTATTTATTACTTTTTAGAGGTTTTTAAATAGTATTTATAGTATACTACTAGTAGTAGTAATATCTAGGAGAAAGTTTATATTATACTAATTATACTATTAGTATAGTTAATTTCTTATAAAATATATAGTATTTAAAGACTTACTAGTTATATTAAATATTAATAACTATAATTTTAGAGTAATTACTCCTCTATAGTTAAAATAGGTAGTTTAGTTTAATATCCTACTAGTAGTTTTATTTTTATAATTACTAAAAAGAGATAAAGTTTATAATTAGAATAATATAGAAAGTAATATTATATAAATATAATTTAACTTCTTTATTTTTACTAGTTATAATAAAGATCTTAGTATTTCTATAGCTTTTAATAAGTATAAGCTTTATATTATACTAAATAGAATTTCTTATAGAAGTTTCTTAAAAGGTTATAAAGTATTCTATATTTTAGAAGATATAAATTAAGGTATTTAAATTAAGGATAAAAGAGTTTTAGAGAGGGTATTACTAAAGTCTTTCTTTATAATATATTTACTATATAGTATTATAGTTATTTTAATTAGAAAGTTAGTTATATAATTATTACTACTTAAGGGTTTAAATTTTCTTTAAGAAGTTTAGATCTAAAGCTAGTAATTATTTAATCTTCTTTTTAGTTAAAATATTTAATATTTAGTTTTTATAAGCTAACTAAAAGTATATATAATAATAATATATTAAAATATAGCTTAGCTTATATTTTAGAGGGTATAAAGGCTTATCTAAACTCTAGAAGTATTTCTTATTATTTTAAGAGTTTAAAATAATAATTAGAATTTCTATAGTAATATTAAAAGTATTATAATTAATCTTACTATATAAGAAAGTTTTAGGGAGATATTAAATTATTTTTATAATAACTAAAATAACTTTATCTAAAAATATAGAGTTTAAATAACTTTAAATTATAAATATATAGTTTTATATATAAAACTTAATTAGTAAGAAGGCTAGTAAAATCATAAGGTTATAAACCTAAAGTATTCTAGTAATAAAAAGAATATAATTAACTGTTTAAGTTTTATATATAGTATTTTACTATTTCTGAAATTATATTTTAGTTATTATTTTTATAGTTAGGTACTTAAGTCTAGCGGATTAAAATATTTTATAATATATTAAAATAGTATTTTAAAAATAGAAATTATTTATAATACTAAAGTAGTTATAGAAATTAGTAGTTTATACTACTATATCTTCTTTTATATAGTAGTATTAGTATTAGAATATCTTATTTATATATCTAAAGATTTAAGTTATTATATAGGTTTAATTTAACTACTTATATTAGTACTTTTAAACTTTTAAAATATAGAAGCTATAGAAAGCTATATAAACTTTTAGATTTTTTTCTATAAAATCTATAATATTTTTTATATAAACCTTTTTAGTAGTATTTATAAAGAATTATTAATCTTTTTTATAATTTATTCCTATAGGAGTAGAGTTCTTAAGAATATCTAATTTAAGTATTTTAATAACTTATTAATACTTCTTAGTTTTTAGAAAGTTACTTAAGAATAACTTTTAAAGAAATTTTAAAAAGAAGTTTTAATAAGTAGTTATTTTAAAGTTAAAATAGTTTTATACATTATAAGTTTTAGCTTCTACTTAAAAGGTATTATATTAGATTAACTACTAATTAGTTCTTTTAAGGATTAAAAAAAGGGTATTTTTAATAGATATCTTAATATTTAAAATATATTAAATTGTTATAATATATATATTTTAGCTTAGTAGCTCTTTAGTATTATAAAACTCTTAATTATTATATATAATTAGGGGGTAAAATCTGGTATGTATTATATATAACTAAATATAACTACGCGTGCCGTGTGAGGCTCTATTATAAGCGGTTTAAGTAAGGCGAGGCCTGTAGAGATAGCGCCGGCGCCCGAGGTTTAGCCGGTGCAAACTCTGCCTCTCGAGCGCGTTATTCCTGACAAAAACAGCTTAGATAATGAACAGCTCAATCCACAAGGTAGCAACTTCATGATAATTGCTGTTCTGGTGGCCCTGGTGGTACCTCTGCAAATCCTACTTGAGGCGGTAAAATTGACGAAGCGCTAACGTTTTTAATCCCTACGGAGGTATAACAACACGATAAATTCGACACTTACTTTATGGATTATGTTCGGCTGCTTTGCCGCCCCGCCCTATTGTTTCCTGAGATGACCGGGCACAGCCGGATTACCTAAATCTGTTTCAGCTTGGTCGCCAACTCCGACTTCAGTGTGAACGAATCTTCAAGGTATCACTTCCTGACCCAACACCTACCGTACGAACCTCCTTGACGAATTTACCTGTCAACACTCCCGCTTACGACTATCAGGAGTTCACTTTCAACTCCTCCCCTGTGTCTCGCATTACCGCGTCGCATTACCGCGACGTAAGTGCTTCGCCTCACTACAACTATAGGCGCACAGAAATACTGGTCCGACCAGCCCTAGACGACCTTGCACCATCGCAGACCCCGCACGAATAGCGATATTTTCCACCGGCGACTAGCATCTGTTGGCAATTCCATCAGGCTTTACGACAGCGGACGTCTTGGACAGCTAGGACAAGCATTCTATCGGAGTCTCTCATTGACGAATTCGCCTTTTACTCGTTGTCTCCGCCCCCCGATTCGCACTCAACAAGACCCCAAGATGATGCCGTCTAGCCACGTTTACAGCCATCACCAGTTCAACCCACAAGTTGAGTCGACGTGGATACATCAGCAGCCGAACCCGCATCATCATGCCCAGCCGGCGGTAGCCGTCGCCTCTGTGGCCCAGCAGCAACAGCAACAGCAACAGCAACAGCAACAGCAACAGCAACAGCAGCAGCAACAGCAGCAGCAGCAGCAGCAGCAGCAACAACAACAACAGCAACAACAACAACACAGCAGCAGCAGCAGCAGC
>AMCV02000004.1:306088-328167 GCA_000350065.2 Colletotrichum orbiculare MAFF 240422
CTATATAAGAAACCTAATTATATTATAATAAAAGTTCTTTAGTTTTTCAAACAATTTTGAAATATTTAATATATTATATATATTTCATAAAATACTTAAGGAGGTTTTCAATATATATTAGTTATAAAAGTTATAACTATTATACTATTTAATCTTAAATAACCTTAATACTAAAAAATTCCTATAAGTCTTTACTTCTCTTAAAGTAATACTTCTTTTAAAAGTCTATTGATAATATAAGTATTTTAAATATATCTTCTAAGGGGAATAAGAATATATAATTATTAATATAGAAGAAGAAAATAATACGCCTTTTAAACTAGTAATAAAACTTTCCTATAGTAAATTTAAAACTAAAATATTTAAAACCTACTTCTAAATAATATTATTATAAAAAAGGATAATTCTATAAACTATATAGTATTTTATTAAAATAGTAAATTTTACTTAGTATTTAGTAATCTAATAGTATCTCTATATAAATAGCCTTATTAAATACTACATATATAAAGATATTAATTATAATATATTAAAATAATTTAAAATTAAAATAGTAAGTAATTACTATAAAAGTTTAAAATAATATACTTATTAGAATAATTATATAAATCTTATAATTATCTTATAACTATTAATTTCTAGAGATAACTAGTTAAGTTTTGATTTTTAAGAAGTATTTATACTTATCAAGCTTATAAATATAAACTTAGTAATATTTCAAAACTTTTAAACTTCTTATAAAAACCCTATTAATCTTACTTTAGAAATATAATTTAATATAACTCTTAAGATAAACCTATTCAACTACTATTATAACTTTAATATATAAATAAATAAGTATTACTAAATAAGATATAAATAATAATAATAATTTCTATTATAAAACTCCTAGAGTAAAAACCTCTACTCTTCTATACTTTGAATATTCTCTAATATCTAATTTACCTTATAATTAAAATTTATTATTAGAATTCTTTATATCTATATCTTAAAATCCTCAAAAAATTTAACTTCTAAAATTCTTTTTAATTAACTATTTATAGTATTCTATAGTTATAAATAGGAATATTTTAAAATATCTTAAAATAACTAAAAAATACTAGCTATAAAATAGCTTTGAATAAAAATCTCCTAATTACTCTAATATAATACTTTATCTATTTCTTATATTTAACTCTTTCTAGAAATACTTAAAATTTTTACCCCCCTATAGTTTTATCTATATAAATAGAATTATAGATAAATATAGTAAAAAACTCTAGAAAGATTATTAACATAAATTTTATAATTTTAAATAGTATTTTATAAGGCTCTAGGGTAGCTATTATATAGATATAAGATTTTAAACTACTATAGCTACTTCCTATTTTAATATAAACTATTTCATGAAATTTTTCATTTAAATTTAAGTAAGTAGTTAAACTAACCTCAAGTAACTTTATTATAATTATTTACTTTTATAATTAGTAAGAAAGTTGATTAGAATTAAATTATTTAAAGTTATTTTATAAAAAACCTAAATTCCTATTAAAAAGAAATTTCATTAAAAGAGATATTATAAATCGTTATAACTTTATTTCAAACTAAATTCTATACTTAATATTAATTAGTTGAAATATAGCTAATTGAAAAGCTAATAAGAATATACCTCTTAAAGTATACTAAATAGTTATACTTAAGTTTTATATCTATAATAAGAATAAGGTATTTATAGCTATAAGTATAGAAATAAGCTAAATCTAACCTTATAGTATTATCTTCTTCAATAACTTTATAGAGCTTCTAATATAATATTTATTAATTTAAAAGGTATATTAATATTTAGTTATAAAAAAATACTACTACTTATAAAGTTTCAAATTAGAATTTGTAAAATAGTTTACTTCTATATCTTATAGTTCTTATATATATTTTAATAATTATTCTAATATATTTAATACTTCTATTTTAACCTTAAGTATATAAAGCGGATAGTTTAAAGTATATGCTTCGAGAAGTTAGATTATACTTAAGATTCTTATACCGAGAAACCTTATTATTATATTTAAAACCTTAATATTAATACTATATTAATACTTAAAAAGTATAATAAAACCTTTAAATATTCTTATAATAATAACTTTAATATAGTTAATAAGATAGAAGTCTTAAGAGTAATTAGTAGTTCTATTTATAAATGTTAGAATTAAAATATATAGCTTCTATAGTTTTAATAATAAGAATAGAAGTCAAAAGTAATATATTCCCTAGGGGTAGTTTATAAAGTACTTCTATATTCTATATAGTAGATTTTACGTTTTATTTTACTAATACTATAAGTTTTATATACCTCTTAAGTAAACTTATACTTATTATACTTTAAGTAGCTATTAGTAATATAAATACTTTATATAGTAGAAATAAAGTAATTAAGAAGCTTTCTATTAAAATACTTTAGTTATTAGTACTAGAGCTATTCTTTATTTTTTAGGGGTTTTTAAATAGTATTTATAGTATACTATTAAGAGTAGTAATATCTAGGAGAAGGTTTATATTATATTAATTATACTACTAAAACAGTAAGCTTTTTATAAAATATATAGTATTTAAGGACTTATTAGTTATATTAGATATTAATAGCTCTAAGTTTAGAATAATTACTCCTCTATAGTTAAGATAAGTAGTTTAGCCTGATGTCCTACTAGTAGCTTCATTTTTATAACTATTAAGGAGAGATAAGATTTATAATTAGAGTAGTATAGAAAGTAATATTATATAAGTATAATTTAACTTTTTTATTTTTACTAATTATAATAAAGATCTTAGTGTTTGTATAGCTTTTAATAGGTATAGGTTTCGTGTTATATTAAATATAGTTTCCTATAAGAGTCCTTTAAAAAGTTATAAAATATTCTATATTTTAGAAAATATTAATTAAAATACCTAAATTAAAAATAAATAAGTTTTAGAGAGGGTATTACTAAAGTCCTTCTTTATAGTTTATTTACTATATAATATTATAGTTACTTTAGTTAGAAAGCTAATTATATAATTATTATTATTTAAAAGTCTAAACTTTCTCTAAGAAGTTTATATATAAAGCGAGTAATTATTTGATTTTCTTTTTAGTTAAAATATTTAGTATTTAGCTTTTATAAGCTAGTTGAAAGTATAAATAATAATAATATACTAAAATATAACTTAGTTTATATTTTAGAAGGTATAAAGGTTTATCTAAATTTTAAAAGTATTTCTTACTATCTTAAAGTTTAAAATAATAATTAGAACTTCTATTATAGTATTAAAAATACTATAGCTAATCTTACTATATAAGAAAGCTTTAGGGAAAACTAAGATTATTTCTATAATAGTTAAAATATTTTTATTTAGAAGTATAAAGTATAAATAGGTTTAAATTATAAATATATTACTTTATATATAAGACTTTATTAATAAAGAAACTAATATAATTATAAAATTATAAATTTAAAATGTTTTAATAATAGAAGGAGTTTAATTTATTATTTAAACTTTATATATAATATCTTACTATTTCTGAAATAATATTTTAATTATTTGTTTTATAGTTAAATATTTAAGTCTAGAGGATTAAAATATCTTATAGTATATTAAAATAGTATTTTAAAAGTATAAATTATTTATCATATTAAAATAGTTATAGAAATTAATAGTTTATATTATTATATCTTCTTCTATATAATAGTATTAGTATTAAAATATCTTATTTATATACCTAAGGATTTCAATTATTATATAAGTTTAATTTAACTATTTATATTAATATTCTTAAGCTTTTGAAATATAGAGGCTTGAGGAAACTATATAAGCTTTTAGATCTTTCTCTATAAAATTTATAATATCTTTTATATAAATTTCTTTAGTAATATCTATAAAGAATTATTAATCTTCTTTATAATTTACTCCTATAGGAATAGAATTCTTAAGAATACCTGATTTAAGTATTTGAATAGCTTATTAGTATCTCCTAGTTTTTAGAAAGATATTTAAAAGTAGCTTTTAAAGAAGTTCTAAAAAGAAGTTTTATTATATAGTTATTTTAAAGTTCAAGTAGTCCTATAAGTTGTAAGCTTTAGTTTCTATTTTAAAATTATTATATTAAGTAAACTACTAATTAGCTTTTTAAAAAACTAAAAAAGGGTATTTTTAATAGATATCTTAATATCTAAAATATATTAAATTATTATAATATATATATTTAGCTTAGTAGCTCTTTAGTATCATAAGACTCTTAATTATTATATATAATTAGGAGGTAAAATCTAGTATATATTATATATAGTAAAATATAGCTATATATATTATATAAAGTTCTATTTCAAGCGGTTTAAATAGGGTGAGGCCTATAGAGATAGTATTAATACTTAAGGCTTAACTAGTATAAACTCTACTTCTCGAGCGTATTATTCCTAATATAAGAGCTATATATATAATACCTAATATATAGTACTATAGGAAACTATTTCTTAGCTAACTATTAAGTTTTTAATTAACATAATTAAACTATTACTATAAACTTATTCTAATCATTACTATAAAGCTTCTTAAGTAAAACTATAAATATATTTAGATAAATATATTTAGATATTAAAATATTCTATATATTATAGTTATAAATTAAGATATACTAGAAGAGATATATAATTACTATAAATATTTACTAGTTTATCTAGAGAGTAATATTTACTACATATAATCTTACTATCTAGATGTAGAGTAGTATTCGAATTATTTATTATCATTATTACATAGTATAATACTTAGTGTTATATAAAGTTTTAGATCTATAGTATAATAATTAGTTACTAATTACTATATATTTCATTATAGTTAGTACTAAGTATCTAATACGTATTACTAGTAGGATATAGGAAGTATATTACTATATATATAGTAATATATATAATGACTATATATTCTAAAGTATAATATCAACACATTAATAACTTCTCTTTTTATTTTATATTTTAATATCTATCTATTTATACAGAAAAGTAGTATTCTTAGTAATCTATATCTTTTTACCTTAATAATATTTAAATACCTATTTATCTATTCTACTTATATTACCTATCTCTCTATTTGAATAGTTATATAATTTAAATTGATAAATCTCTTTAAAGTATCATTTAAAATACTCTTTATAACAATATTGATAATAGTATTATTTCTATTAATTTACTTTACTTTATAAAACTTATAAGCTTCATATAACTACTATAATATTATAATATTAAGTAGAAAATATTTTTTCTTAGTCATTTTAGGTTTAATAGAATATTTATAGAGTAAGTATCAATTAATATATATAGTAATTAGAAATCAAAGAAACTTTCAATATCAGAAAATCTTCTTAAGTAACATAACAATAGTATAAACAGAACTTATACTAGCTATTATAATATAAATCTCTAAAATAAATATACTTTTAATAATTCTTTTACTTTTAATAGAAGAATAATATATAAAGTGATTATAGAAATTAAATTACCTATTATAAATAGTAATCTCTTAGCTTAATATTATTATGAATTCTAACTAAAATAAGAAGTTAGTATTATTAGTAAATAAGCTATTAATAGAAATATAAAGGTATATCTCAGAGAGATTAAATAATGAAAACTTAAAACTATAGTTAAAATATTTAATTAACTACTTAAGATATTTATTAAATATAGTAGTAATATTACCTCAGGATTATTCTTTTTATATTATATAGGAAAGGTTAATTAGTATTTCTAATTAGTATATTAAAAGAGTAAGATATATCTTATATATATATTATTCAATATATACCTTCTTAAATATCTTAAGTATTATATATTTATTAATTAGAGCTAGTGTTTACTTTTAATACTTTTAATATAAATAGAAAGTATTACTATTAGATAATAAGATACCTCTATTAAATACTAATAATATTATTCTTAAGAAGATTATCTTAAGCTTAACTTTGAATAAAGCCTTTTAGAAGTTCTTATTTTTCTGATATAAGAAAGTAGTATTTAAAAGACTCAAAGTATTAATAGTTTATATACTTATAAAGCTTAAAGTATTATTTTAAAAATAAAGAATATAGAGATATAGGTTATATATTAATATCTATAATTATAGTTACTCCCTATAATATTTAGACTGAATTACTTACTAATAAATATTAAGTGTTATAATGTTATCTAGAAGTTTAATAATAATTTATTATGAAGCCTAAAAGTATTATCTCTTGAGATATAAAAGTAATATAATAATAATATATCTTATAAGTTTTATCTTAACTTAAGTATAAGGTTATATAATATTATAAAACTATATTCTTATATTCTTATACTAAATAAAAGTTAAAACTATAGTTAGAGTTAACTACTAGCTACTTTATTAAAATATTAATAATTATATTAATATCTTAAATATACTATTGTTTCTAAACTTTAGATTATAAGTTTTCACTTCTTATATATCTTATGAATATCTTTATTTTCAACTTTACTAATAAAACAAAATTTGAAGTACTTATAATCCTTATGAAAAATAGGATTATATTGAATAATTTCTATAATACTATTAGTAATAATACTTTAACTTCTTTTTTAATTAATCTTTTGAATAGTAGTCTAAATATTATAATAATAATTTTTTATAGAAATAAACTATTAATATAATATCCCAGTATTCTTTAGTTATAAGATATAGTATATAATAAAGCTTTTAGTTAAAATCTAGAGATAGTAAGTTATCATTATAAGTTATATAATTTAAAGTTTGTAGTTTAATTAAAAATCTTTATAGTTAAAATAGTATATTACTAACTACTTATAAGTGTATAAAATTATTATTCTTTATAATATAAATATCTTATAGTATTTACTGTATATTTAAAGCTTTAGGGAGAGTTAAAGATAGATTTATAATTATTTGGTTACTTTTGCTCTGTACCTGGAATAGTATCTAAGCTCTTCACCCTATATATAGATTTAACTATAAACTTTACCTAATAACAGTATTTATACTAATACTAGTTTATAACTAGTTAAAATAGTAATAAAATTACCTATTATTATAGACAATTATACCCCCAGTTCCAATATTTAACCCTATAGTAGTAGAAGACCTCGTGGTAATAATCTGTATGGGGAGAGCCTTATCGAGTAGATTTATAATTATAATATAAAACTATAAACCTTTTTTACTATTAGACTATTATTTAATTCTTATATAAATTACAAGATAGAATGTAGAATTGATATTCCTAGTTATGAAAGTATTACTATATAACTTAATATTTCTAACCTTTCTCTGAAGGTTGATATAAAAATTAGTAATTAGAAGTTTCTAATTAGTAAAATTGTATTATTAAAAACTTTAAGCTTTATATTAGAATTAGGTATTATAAGATTTAGAGTACAGTATTATCATTATATTAAGATAGTTAGTTATCTCTAGGGGTAATTTGAATTATAATGGCTACTTAAGTATTTTATATTACTTATAAAGTATTCTTATTTTATAAGATAATAGTAAATAAAATAAATATAGTTATTCAGAATTGCAAAATTCTATTTATTATTTGAATATCTTATATTTCCTCTTTAATACTTTATATCCTTTAGATATAAATATCTCTTAATTCTATTAGAATATAAGAAGAGTTTTTAAAGTATAGTTTTATAGTTATAGATTACATGTCTTAAAAGCTACAAGGGAGCTTAAGAATATATATCTTATTATAAGTAGTAAAGAGGTAATATAAGTCTTATTAGTTACTTTTCTCCTATTATATATATATATAAGGGATTAGAATAAAAAGATTATAATATAGGAAGTATTAAGGTTATTATAAATTATTAAAATATCATTAATAGTATATTTAATATACTGATAGTAGATCTATTCAGTAGCTTTCTATATAATTGTCGGTTTATTTTCGTAGCTATTTTCGTAGCTAGTTTCGTAGCCTATAGAGCTATTAATACTATAGCTATATTAGATAAATAGTTAGGCTATTTAGCTTATATAGCCTATATAACTCCTAGATATATATATAGACATAACCTATATATTAAAACTAATTATAAGTAATTAGGAAGCAAAATCTAATATATATTATATATAACTATATATAGCTAAGTATACTAAGTAAGGTTTTATTTTAAATAATTCAAATAAGGTAACGCCTATAGGAATAGTACTAATACCTAAGGGTTAATTAATATAAACTCTACTTCTTAAGTATATTATTCATACTATTCCCTTCTAACCTTAAGAATTCTACTTAGAAGCTAGCCTTCTTTAAATAATATTGATTAAACTCTTCTTTTATATTTTATAAGAAGCTCTTTCTATTATCCTATTATTCTTATTAAATTTCTACTTTTAAAGTAAGAAGAATAATACTATTTATAAATTATTTAGATACTTCTTATTGATTAGAAAATACTTTTAATACTCTTAAGCCTTTTATTTAATCTTATTACTATTATAACTTAAAGTCTATAAATCTTAACTAATAGTTAAAAGCTTTATTAGGTTTTTTAAATATTAAAAGTCTTTTTTAAAATTCTCCTTCTTATTATAACTTTGAATAGTTTAACTAATCTATTATATTAATCTAAATAATAACAATACTAAATTCATAGCTCTAGAGAGACTTTATAAAGCTATTAGCTATAGAATTACTCAATATATATATATTAAATCTTAAAATACCCCTATTAAGCTTCTTATTAAAATAGTAATTATAAATATCTATATATTATAATTTCATATATAATTATATTATTTTAATAATTATAAAAAGTATTATTTACTAATTATTATATTAGATTTAGATAGTAAAATAAAGCTTATATATCCTTGTTCTTATTAGAAGTTAATTATAAGAGATACTTTAGTAGTATTTTAATAGTATTATAATAAATTCAAAAAGTTTATACTTAAAGTGAAAACTCTTTATTAGACTAAGGAGTAGTAGTTATATAGAGCTTCAATAACAATATTTTATATAAGCTCTAAAGTTTGAGTTTATAATATACCCCCTATTATCCTTTTACCTTATTATAATAATAATATCTAGTATTAATAGCTTTAATAATATACTAATAATATCTAATTATTTAAACTAATCTGATTAATTTGAAAAAGCTATCTAAAATACCTCCCCTAAATACTATTAATATTAAATAATTCTACTAATAAGAAAATTTAGATATTATTAATGTTAGATAATCCTATTAATAAGAGAATTGATATTAGATTTACTTTAAGTAATTTTATACTATATTCTTCTTATTATTAATCTATAAGAAGTTTCTTTTTTCCTTCTTTATATAGATTTATTCTTCCTTCTTCAGAATTATATAACTTCTTATTTTATACTAATTATAATACTATTATTCTACTATTTTTCTACTAATACTTCTCTTTTTTATATTTCTTCTATTATTATATCTACTACTATTACTACTAGTTTCAGACTTTCTAATAATACTCCTTCTTACTACTATACTCCTTCTAAATTTAATATTTATACTTATAATATTTATACTATTAAAAGTAATTCTAATAATAATAAGAACTAATCTCTTAATATAATTATTTCTACTTATTTTAACTATTATTCTAAACATAATAAGGATAGTTTCTTTCAAACTTATATTAAATTATAATCAATCCTACTATAAATATCTAAAGTTAAAGAGTAAATATAAATAAAACTCCTATTTCTTTACTCTTAGTCTTAAGTTATATACTATTAGCTATCAAGTTAATATTCTAATCGCACTTAGTAAATATATTATTACTTCTATAATTCCTACTACTAATAATAAGAATAGTCCTAAAAGCTACTATACTTCTATCCTTTTACTAGAGTTTTTATTTATAATTTAATAGTATAATAACTACTTTTACTATATTTAATAAGTACTTCTAATTTATGTTACTACTATACTTACTACTCTTTTTTTATATACTAAAAGTATTCTTATACTTATTCTTATTTTTACTCTTAAATAAATCCTTACTAGCCTTAATAGTATTATATAAATAATAATAAATCTTTCCCCCTCTCCGTTTTTACTTTCTTTACATTAAATTTCTTATAATAAAATATTATAATATACTTTAGTAGTTATATTATATCTTACTAATACTATAGCTATATCTTTAATCTTATTAATACTAATTTACCTATTTATTACTATTATAATATTACTAGTTCTTACTAATCTTAGTAATATCCTACCCTAAACTAGTATTACTTATTATTATTTCTAATAATCAAGAAGAAGAAAAATAAGACAATGATAAGAGAGAAGAAAACTTGTAAGAATATAAAAAAAGAATAAAATAATACTAATCTTTTTACTTAATTTATTTATTTAGTATTTAAAAGATATGTTTTATAGTAGTTTATATATATCTCCTATAGGCTATTATATTACCTAGTTTATAATTTATATAACTTTTTATTATTAGTAAATCAATATTAATTTATTATTCTATCTAACACTTCTATATTATAACTTAAATTATAATATAATTTTATTTTTGATAAAACTTTCTCAAGACTCTTATATTAATGTATTATAATTCTTTTATTTAATTAGTATATTATAATTATAGTTCTATTCTAAAATATCTTTTATTATTAATATCTCTTTAACTTTATACTTTTTATAAGTCTTATTATTCTTCTTAGTAAAGATTAAAATAGAATTAGAATATATATCTATATATTATTATAAGAATAATAAGCTATTTTCTACCTATTTAATAAGATTAATATAGAATACTAAGTAGATACTAATAGGGATATTTAACATAATATTTAATACGTTTGATATATTGATAACTTAGTATTTAGAAATTATCTAGTTAAGTTTTTTATTTAGCTAGTTTATTTTTATATATCATAGTAATAGTTATATATTATTCCTAATCTAAAACTTCTTAACTACTTATTATATCTTATTAATACCTATTTTATCGTATTGTTATATATATATTATTACTATTTAAGTTATAATAACACTATCCTTAAAGTAAGATAAAAATAATAAGGTTTATTCTAAACTAAAATAAGTAATCCTTTCTTCTATTAAAATATATAGAATAAATATAATATTAAATCTATTTAAAAACCTATTTAAACTAGTTTTAATGACGAAAGAATCTTTAATGTTCAATACTAACTAATATATAGTAATATAAACTAGTTAATCTAACTATGAGAAAATAATATATACTTATAGGAATACTTAAATCTTAAGTATTACTCTCTCTATCTTACTATTTATCTAAAAGTAAAATAATATTAATAATAATTATTATACTCCTATTAACTAATATAATACTATCTAAAGAATCCTCATTCAATCTAAACTATAACTAATAATAATTAATATAAAGGATCTATAAAACTACTACTAAGTATCTTAAAACCTCTCTATATAAACTTTAATAATTATAAGTATTATAACTTCTAACTAAATATATTTAAATAGCTAATCTATAATTATTACTAAAAACCTAGAATCCCCCTTTCTAGTAAATAATAGCTTTATTATAAAATTAATAGAAATCTTTAATTAAAATCTATTCGGAATTAGTAAGAGTTATAATAAGCTTTAGTAGTATTCATAATTATTATATAAATACTAATAGATATTATATATTTAGATAGAATATTTAATATCTCTTAATATACTATTTTAATATTAGTCTAATAAGAATACCATATATATTAAGTTAATACTGAAATAATTTAGAACTATAGAATTATAAATTATTTAAAGAATTATAGTTATTAGTAACTTATATTTAGAAATTTAAATTGAGCTTTAGTATAGTAGAATATTATTCCTCCCTATTATACAATTAGTTATTTATATCTATATTAAAGCTTTTAGTAGGAATATCCTTACTACTTAGTAGAAAGTTTCTAGGTGAACTATATATTATCATTACTACAATTATCTAGTTCTATAGTACTGATAATATAACATTCTAAAATATAATATACTTATTTAGTAATTTACTAGTAGTATACTATTAAGTATTTCTACTTATATAGCTTCTTCCTAACCTCTTTCTATTTATATATTATAATTAGGAATATTAGAAAAGATTCATTTTTATTTTTAAAGTTAATTTAAAAAAGGTAAAGGATTTATATCAGGAGTCTTAATTCTATTATATTATCCTAGCTCTATTAAGAAAAAGTATTAAAGTATTTTATAAAATAACTTAGATAATACTTTAAAATAAAACTAAACTCTAATAAGACTTCAGCTTACTTAACTTATTATTTTAAAATAAGTCTTAAGCTTATAAAATATTCTAAGGTTTTATAATTAGATAAAATAGTAAATAGTTCTACTATACTTTACAACTCTACTAACTTTATTTTTAGATATAATATAACTACTAGTAACTCTTTTTTATAAATAGTATAGTTCTACTAAACTAAAATAAGTTTAACTAAATAATAAATAACTAATTATAATGTACTATTCTTATCTTCTTATAAGAAATAATTACTAAATACTACTTCTAAGTAATCTACTTCTATTACTATATATTATTTTAGATCTTATTAAACTATAAGTAATTCTAAAATAAAAATAAACTTTAGTATTTTATATACCTATTAGTATATAATATCCTAATAAAATGATACTCCTCTTTATATTAGCTATATAAAAGGTTTTATTAAATTAGAGAAATAATTAACTAGGTCATGATAGAAGTTTGTAAAACTAAGAAAACTTTAAGTATTATAGATATTCTTTAGGACTTCTATTCCTGTATAACTTTAACCTTTTTAAAATTACAATATATACCTTTCTCCGTCTTAATAGTAAAACCTAGATACTAAGTCTATTTTACTAAGACTTTATATTTTTCTAAATCTAAATATAAACTAGCTTCTTATAACTACTTAAAACCTTACTTGATTGTATCCTTATAATTACCTTTTAATTCATAATTATAAATAAGGATATTATCTAGATAAACTATACTAAAACTATTAATAATACTTTAAAGTATATTATTAATATAATATTAGAATATTATAAATATATTGATCAACTTAGAAGATAATAATAAACTATTTAAATAAGTTAAAATATATCTAAAAAGTAGTTTTATACTTATCCTCCTTTATAATCTAGATTTAAAAAGAAACTAAATAAATATTTATTTTTATAAACTATATTATTATAAATAATAAGTATAATATCCTTTTAATAAATAATAAGGAATAATAATTAAAGATGCTAATAATATTAAGAACTTAATAATTTATATAGAACTACTATTTTCCCCTAAGCTCTTTAATAAACAGGATAAATACCTTAGCTATAGATAAGTTTATTTAAACCTAACCCTCATTTCTTAGAGTGATGATTTAATATTAGATTCTAAATAAGTATTCTTTTAATATATTATAAAATAGCTTTTATAAGAAGTTTTACTTAGTTCCATCTAAGCTTTCTTTAAAGTAAATATAATAATTAAGAGATTTTTAATAAAGTAGAAGGTTAGAGATTTTATCCTTATTAAATAAGTCTATAAAGGAAATTCAAATAATAAGTAATATAAGTATTCGCTAGTCTAATGGAACTAGTAATATAGCTACTAGAGCTATATTAATCTATATTAAATTAAATACTAATTATTTATATCCTTCTTTTCTTAAGCTAGATAATATTATAGCTAGTAGTTTAATAAGATTTATAAATCTATTTATATATATCTCTTTTAATATATTACTAATAGTCTAGATAATGAGGCTACTAATTATAGCTATTCTTAACTTATTCTTTATAAGATCTAAAATAACTCTTCTATATTATAACTATAACTTCTTAAAGATACCTAAATATATTATTCCTAAGATTATATAGAATAATACTTTAGATACTTAACTATTTAAATTAATATATATTTTAATTATTATAATAATATAAGTTTCCTAATAAGTATTTAGAATAGTGTCTAACTAATATAACTATAATAATATAATTAATATAAAGTTCTATTATCTTATAAACTCTTTACTAATTACTCTATGATAATTATAACTACTATTAACGTAAATAGAAATAAAAAACCTATTTTTTATTAATATAAAGACTAAGAAAAATAGATTATCTATTTATCTCTATATCTTTCTAGTCTTATTTATTATTATAATATTATTATTAGTAGCTATACTAATTTACCCCTTAGGGAATTTCTTTTAAAAGGCTAAACTTTTTCTTTATTATCTATAATCCCCTTATTTAACTATAAAGTCTAAATATTAATATTAGAAACTATTAGTAAGTAAATAGGATATAGCTTATATTTAATAATACAATAATCCTTAGTATTATAATATATATAAATACTAACCTATTTATATATTTAGATAATTATAAAATCTACCTATCTAGCTTTATATATACCTATAGTAAGAATTAACTAAAACTTATTAGTTATAACTACTCATCTATTTAACTTCTTATAGTAGAGAGGAGTAATATAATAATAATATTATATTAATATTAGAATAGCTTAAATTACTCTTATATTTATTATCTATATCTTCCTATTCAAATTAACTATTAACTTTAGCTAGAAGAAAAACTATAATTTACCATAGTTCTATAATTCTATATTAAGAATTTCAAGATTTATTAGAACTATATAGTAATACTAAATTATAATATAGTAGTCCATCTAGTTAACATTATAACTAATAGTAGTTATTTAAATTTAATAAGAAAAAGCTAGTTAGAAATAGTTTAACTAGATATTTCCTACTAAGGAGTATCTTCCTATTTATCCTATAACTAATTTAAACTTAATAAAGAATTTAATAAATATCTACTTAAACTTCTAATAGAAATAGTAAGTCTTCTTAAAAACCTAGATATTATAATAGGAGTTCTTATAATATTTAATAAGATATTAAAAGAATATACTAATATCCTAATTATACTAAAGCTTTTATATTATATAAAAGTTATTAACTTATATTTCAACCTTAAGTAATAAGCTAGTCTATAGGAATTATTAGAAGTCCTCTAGGTTTTTAATAAAGATCTAATTAATTTCTAACTTATATTATATAATTATCTTCTATATAGGAAAATGGAAAGTATTACTATTAAAAGAAGTATTAAAAAGAAGTAATTTCTTCTTTATATACAATACTTATATTACTTCTAAAACTACTTTATAATCCTATTAGAACTATATAAAAGCTTCTTAGAGGGATTAATTTCTATTTTGTATTAAATTAGTCTATTATTAGTCTATTAGAACCTTTATTAAGAATTCTATGGTATTAATATCTACTATTATGTTTTATTATCTTCTATTTCTTTTTTATAATTTAGTATTTACTACTAAGTTAAACTGAGATAAAAAGATTATTAATATTAGAAACTTGCTGTAAGAAATACTTTAGTAGTATTTTAATAGTATTATAATAAACTTGAAAAGTCTATATTTAAAGTAAAAACTTTTTACTAGACTAAGGAGTAGTAGTTATATAGAGCCTTAATAGCAACATTTTATATAAGCTTTAAAGCTCAAGTCTATAATAATTCTATTAAATATATTTCTTATAAAATCTATTTCGAATATAATAATAAGATAGCTAGTAAAGATTACTTTTTAAATAACTTAAAATAATATTCAAAATCTATTACAACTAATAAAATAGTAATAATATCTTATTTATTAGTTTATTATATTATTAAATCTTTTAAGAAATATATAATATAAATTTCAAGGCTTTTTTAACTATTATTATTATTTAGAAAACTAGTATTTATAATAATCATAAAGCTATTAAACAGATTACTAGCCTGATAATTAAACTTGAAGTAGAAGTTCTTGGTCTCATTAAAGTATTATATTATTTATTTAACTTCTATATAGTAGTTATCTAAAGAGGTTTAATTAAATGATAATACTTACTTAACTATATAAGTAATATCTAATCTTATTTTAATTATAATATAATTAATAACACTAATATCTTATGAGTAATACTTAATTTCTGTATATAAAGATTAGTTATATTATTATAAGAGCTTTTTAATTTTCAGAAGAACTTCAAATTATTAAATATATTATATATATTCTATAAGATACTTAAGGAGTTTTTCAATATATACTACTTAGGAAAACCATAACTATTATACTACTTAATCTCAGATAATATCAGTATTAAGTAATTACTATAAATCTTTATTTGTCTTAGAATAATACTTCTATTAAAAATCTACTAATAATATAAGAACTTTAGAAGTATCCTTTGGAGATGCAAAAAGTATATAATAATTAATATAGAAGCAGAAGATAATATACTTCTTAAATTAGTAATATAATATTTCTATAATAAATTTCAAGCTAAACTATTTAAAACTTCCTTCTAAATAATATGATTATAAGAAAGCAAACTTTTAAAAACTATACAATACTTAATTAAATTGATAGATTTTACCTAATATTTGACAACCTAGTAATATCGTTATATAAATAATTTGATTAAACGCTATGTATATGAAAATATTGATTATATTGTATTAAAATAACTTAAAGTTAAAATGGCTAGTAATTACTATAAGAATTTAAAATAATATATTTATTAAAGTAGTTATATAAGTCTTATATTTATCTTATAACTATTAATCTCTATAAACAACTAGTTAAAGGTTAATTTTAACAAAGTATTTATATTTATTAAGCTTATAGATATAAACTTAGTAGTATTCTAAAACCTTCAAACTCCTTATTAAGGCCCTATTAATCTTGTTGCAAAAATATAATTTAATATAATTCCTAAGATAAGTCTATTTAACAATTACTATAACTTTAATATAAGACTAAATAAATACTACTAAGTAAGATATAAATTATAATAATAACCTTTATTATAAAAATACTAAAGTAAGAATTTCTACTCCCCTATATTTTAATCACTTTCTAATATTTAATTTACTTTATAACTAAGATTTATTATTAATACCTATAATATCTATATTGAAAGGTTTTTTGAAAAGAGACTTCTAAAATTCTTTCTAATTAGGTATTTATTTTATTCTATAGCTATAAATAGAAACATTTTAAATTATTTTAAAATAACTAAAAAGCATTAATTAAAAACGTAGTTTCAAATAGAGATCTTTGAATTATTCTAAAATAATATTCCATTTCACCCTTCAATTTAACCCTCTTTAGGAACACTTAAGCTTTTTACCCCTTTATAGTCTTATCTATATAACTAATATTATAAAAGAATATAATAGGTAATTCTAAAAGAATTATAAATATGAGTGTTATAATTTTAAATGATACTTTATGAAGCTTGGAAGTAGCTTTTATATAAATATAAAACTTCAAACTACTATAACTACCTCTTATTTCAATATAAACTATTTCATCAAACGTTTTACTAAAGTTTAGACAAGTAGTAAAATTAACCTTAAGTAGTTTTACTTTACTTATTTACTCTTATAACTAATAAGCGACTTTATTAGAATTAAACTATTTAAAGCTATTTTATAAAATAGCTAAATTCCTATTAAAAAGGATTTTATGAAAAGAAATATTATAAGTTATTATAACCTTTTTTTAAATAAGTTTTATATTTAATATTAATTAGTTAGAATATAGCTAACTAAAAACTAATAATAATATACCTCTCAGAATAGATTAATTAATTATACGAAACCTTTATATCTATAGTAAGAATAAAGTATATACAACTATAAGTATAGAAAAGGACTTAAATCTAACCTTATAGTATTATCTTTTTAAGTAGTTTTATATAGCCTTTAATATAATATTACTAGTTTAGAAATATGTAAATATTTAACTATAAAAAATACTACTATTTATAGGATTTTAAATTAGAACTCATAAAGTAATTTATTCTTATATTTTATAGCTCTTATATATATATTAATAACTACTTTAATATACTTCATACTTGTATTTTAACTTTGGATATATGAAATAAATAAGTTGAAATATATACCTTAAGAGGCTAGATTATATTCTAGACTCCTATATTTAGAAACCTTGTTTTTATACTAAAAAACCTTAATATTAATATGATTTTAATATCTAAAGAATATACTAAAACTCTTAAATACTCTTATTATAATAACTTTAGTATAGTCTATAAAATATAAATCCTGATACCAATCAGTAGCTTTACTTATAAATATTAGAATTAAAATATAATTATTCTAGTTTTAACAACAGGAGTAGAAATTAAAAGTAATATATTCTCTAGAAATAATATATAAAGTATTCTTATATTCTATAAAGTAGATCTTATACTTTACCTTACTAATATGATAAGCCTTATATACCTCCTCAATAGACTGAATAGTATTATATGTTAAATACCTATTAATAATCTAAATACTTTATATAATTAAAATAAAGTAATCAAGAAGCTTTCTACTAAAATATCCTAATTACTAATATTAGAACTATTTATTAATTTTAAGAATCTTTAAATAGTATTTATAGTATATTACTAGTAGTAGTAATATCTAGGCGAAAGCTTATATTATACTAACTATACTACTAAAATAGTTAACGTCTTATAGAATATATAATATTGAAAGACTTACTAGTTATATTAAATACTTATAATTATAAGGTTTGAATAATTACTCTTCTATAATTAATATAAGTAATTTAACCTAATATCTTACTAATAGCTTTATTCTTATAATTATGAAGAAATGATATTTATAGTTAGAATAATATAGAAAGTAATATTTTATAAATATAATTTAATATCTTTACTTTTACTAATTATAATCAAAGTCTGGGTGTTTCTATAGTTTTTAATAAGTATAAGTTTTCTATTATACTAAATATAATCTCTTATAAGAAGCTTTATAAAGATTATTAAATATTCTACATTTTAGAAGATATAAATTAAAATATTTAAATTAAAAATAGGGTGGTTTTAGAAAGAATATTATTAAAACCTCTATCTAAAGTATACTTATTGTATAATATTATAATTATTCTAATTAGAAAGCTAATTATATAATAACTATTATTTAAAGCTCTAGACTTTCCTTAAGAAGTCTAAATCTAAAATAAGTAATTATTTAATTTTCTCTTCAGTTAGAATATTTAATATTTAGTTTTTATATATTAATTAAAGATATATATAATAATAATATACTAGAATATAGTTTAATTTATCTTTTATGTTGGTTACGCTATACTATAGGGTATATAGTAACTATATATATTACTATATATATAAGAGTATACCTTCTATATCTTACTAGCGATAGGTACTTAATATCTAATACTAGTTATAACTAATTATATAGTAATTAGTAAGTAATAACTATACTATAGATCTAAAGCTTTATATAACGCTTCATATTATATAACATAGGAGTCATAATAATAAATAATTAGAATACTATTTTATATTTATATAGTAAGATTATATATAGTATATATTACCTTCTAGATAAACTAATACTAATTAGTAGTTAACCTTTCTATTATACTACTATACTATAAATTAATAAGGCCTATTATAATAGAAGAAGTAATTATGAAAACTTTATATCTAAGGTCTATATAAGATAAAAAAGTATGAGATTTATTATTTAGATACTTTAGACTTTCCCTATTTTAGAATTTTACTAGGAGTTTCTAAATTATATATTAACCTTTTATAAATAGTTATTATTATAATATGAATAACTATATTTAATTTGGTTTTAAAATAAAGTACTCCCTAATAGTTACTATTGGAGGTTAATAATTACTTTTAGTTTTTATTTATAGGGGTATATTTAGGAAATATAATAACCTTTTTTAAGTTATTACTAGAGTTTTAATATTGGAAATTGATAGTATTTCTAATTTTAACCTCTTAAGAGACTTATATAGTTTTTTAAAAACTTTTTTGATATTCCTATTTTTATAATAATATTTAAATTAATTCTTATAAGTAAGACGTTTATTCTAAATACTCTTATATTTGTAACAATAGTACTTTTAGGTGTCCATATCCCTATAAAGCTCTATTAATATTTTAATTTAATACTTTTTAGTTAAATCCCTAATTCTAACTATATAAAAGTTATAAATAATAATTCTATAAAGGTTTCTATTTATATAGTATACTAAGTAGTTCTCTATATATATATAGGATTCTATAGTTTAGAATTCTTTTAGATATTTAAAAGTCATTTTATGGATTAGCTTTTAATAATATAGTAATTTATTAGTATTTTTATATTACGCTATTTTAATAATTACTTTATAATATGTAATATTAAAGTTAATATAGATAGTAATTAAATTCTTATAATATTATACTAATTATCTTAATAATAAGAATTTAGCTTGTAGACTTATGAGGAATTTTCAGAGGTTTTAAAATATTATATTAGCCTTAGAACTAATTTTAAAAAATATTTTAAGTAGGTTAATAATTCTATATTAGAGGAATTAGATTTTACTATACCCCTCTATAATACCTAACTTAAGGTTAAATATATAATACTAGTAAGACTTTTATAATAAGAAGTTGAGAGGAGATATTTATAGTTAATTTAAATAGTTTATATACTTATAGTATAAAATAAGAGATTTCTACTATAATAGTCTATTTCACCTACTTCCTACTTAACTATTTTAGAGCCTTTTTAATACTAAGAGGACTACTAAGACTTTAGCTAAGAATAATTTTAATATTATAAGTATCCCTTATACTTCGCTTTTACTACTTTTTTTAATAATATTTTAACTAAGTATATTATAGATCTCATAAAGCTATATAATAAGAATATGAAGTATAGTAGAGGCTTATATAATATATTGAAGATGAAGATCTATATTTTTTACAATTACTACTTTAAGCTTAGTATTCTATACTATATATAGGTTAGTATATTTTTAATTATACTGAAAGATCAGGCTCTTAAGTATTACTTTAAATACTCAAGTAATTCTAGCTTTAACCTATAGTTTGAATAAATAACTTATTATATTAAAGACTATTTTAAAAATAATAAAGATTTATAGTTATACTTTCCCAATGAGTAAAATACTACTTTTCAAAATATTATAGCTAAGAAATCTAAGAAGAATAAAATAGAAGCCTTTAAGGCTTTTATACTAAAACTTATATATATCTAGAAAGCCTTCTTACTAAATTTCTATATAAATATAGTATTATCTTCAATTTAAATACTTTAGTTTATATCTTCTAAAGTATAAAATACTTTATAACTTTTTAAGGGGTTCCTATAGGGGATTATATTTCATATAATATAAAACCTATACTTATTAAAAGTTATAGAAATATTAAGATCTTTATTATAATTAGTAAACGTAAAGAAGTTAAATTGTATCTACATGATATTACTCTTTATATTATTCTAACTATAAACCTTAACCTTTTTTAAAAATTATAAAAGTAAGGCTATTAGTAGGATATTAGGCTAAACTATTTATCTTAACTATAAAGGAGTAATTACTTTAAAATTAGAGCTATTAATATTTAATATAACTAGTAAGTCCTTAAATACTATACACCTCGTGAGAGATTAACCGTATTAGTAATATAATTAGTATAGTATAAGTTTTCTCCTAAATATTGCTACTACTAGTAGTATACTATAAATACTATTTAAAGACTCTTAAAAAGTAATAAATAGCTCTAGTATAAATAGCTAGAGTATTTCAATAGAAAGCTTCTTAACTATTTTATGTTAGTTATATAAAATATTTATATTCCTAATAGCTATTTAGGATATAATAAGTATTAGTCTACTTAGGAGGTATATAAAACTTATAGTATTAATATGGTAAAATATAAGATCTACTATATAGAATATAAGAGTATTTTATATACTACTTCTAAGGAATATATTATTTTTAACTTCTATTCTTATTATTAAAAATATAGTAACTATATTTTAATTCTAAGATTTATAAATAGAGTTACTAATTACTTTTAAGACTTCTACCTTATTAATTATACTAAAATTATTATTATAAAC
>AMCV02000004.1:336576-351801 GCA_000350065.2 Colletotrichum orbiculare MAFF 240422
ATATTAAGGATTAGAATAGAAAGATTATAATATATAAAATATCTAGGTTATTATATATTATTAAAATAGTATTAATAGTATACTTAGTATATTTATAATAGATCTTTTTAGTTATTTTATATATAGTATAGATCTAAGTAATAATGTTTAGAGAGGGAGTTAAATCTTCTAGAAAATAATGGTATATTCTAAAGATAAGTAGAATAAGTATAAAGCTATTTAGCTTAGTAGTATTATTAATTATATTATATACTACTTAAAGAGATACTTTTAAAATAATAATAAGTATCTTATTATAATAGATTTTATATAGATAATAGAGGAATATATAGTAATACTTAACCTTACGAATATTATTATATATTTTAATCAGAATAATATAAACTATTTATCCCATTATTTTTACTTCTAATTGAAAGTCTTTAGATTAAAATATTATATCTATATTAATAGTAATAAAATCAGGAGAGCTCTAATATATATCAATCTAATATACCTTAAGAGTCTCCTATATTACCTTTACTAATATGTTTAGTAAAACTCGAGTAATATTAAATACTATTATAATATTAATAATATAGAGTATAGGGTAGCTATTAATATAGATAACATTAATAATAATCTTAAAGTTAAAGTTAATATTACTATAGATAGTAAAATAAAAATATAAAAACCTTATACTATATATTTAGTACTAATAATAATACTTCTTAAGTATTTTAAAAGTATAATATTTAACTAGATATTTTCTTTTATCAAGAATATTATAGATATATATAATAACTAGATATTTAAAATAGTAATAAAATCTCTATATCTCTATCTTTATAGAATATATAGAAGTAATTATTCTCTTCTTATTAAGGAGTATCTATAAATACCCCTATTTGTAAATAATTAATATAACCTTTTTACTTTAGTAGAACTAGTTATATATATTGTTAAATATAATACTAAGGTAATCTATATCTAAAAAATAAAATAGGAAAAGGGTATTATATAGGACTATATAAAATATAATAATACTTAGAAGTATAAATATATTAACTATTCTAGATATAATAATTAGAAAAGCTCTATTAAAAGACAATATTACTAATTTATTTTATAGAAATATAAGGGTTATAAAAATAATAATCTATTTAAATATAGTAAATTAGGAATACTTAGTAGTTAAGAAGCTAGCAACACTTAAGTTAAATAAAATACCTTGGAAAATAGTATTTAAATAATAGCTTTTAGGTATAAATATAGATATAAAAACTATAATACCACCCTTTTTAGTTATTCTACTACTTGAAGTATTACCTTAAGTAAAAATATAAAATATTACTTAATCTTAGAAGATTCTTATAATTTTACTTCTATTAAGAATAATAAGGTTTTCACTAAAGAATAATATTAAAAACTATTTAGAAAGAATAGTAATCTTACTTTTAAAGTTATACTATACTTAGTATTATATAATAGTATTATTAGGTTTGTAATCTTAAGGGAAGTTTTGAAAGTTATTATTTAAACTATTAATACTTTTATAATTTATAAAAACGGCTTACTATACTATTATAGAATACACTTTAAAATTAGTATTTAATTTATATCAATTATAAGAAGTATACTCCCTTTCAAAAGTATACCTTATAAACTAATAATCTATCTTATTATATATATAGTACTTCTTATTTAAATAGCTATATATAGCTTTAGGAGAAAAATAGGTTCTACTTAATATAAATAAATATAAGTATTATAAGGTAGTATATATAAAGTATTAAGTATTCTATAATATGGTATTTTAGAAGTATTCTTAAAGGGAGTTATATATATAGTTAACTTAAACTTAATTGTTAATTTACTCCTAGTTATTATTCTTACTATTCTAAACGTATTATAATTATTAGATTAATATAATATTATCTATAGTTAATGTTAAATAATTATAGAGATTTTAGAATATTACTATAAAACTAAAGAAAGCTAATTAGTATTTAAATATACTATAATATATACTTATAAATTAGAAGTAGAATATTATGTATATATAGAGGTTTAGTAAGAAAGCTTTCTAGATATATATAAGCTTAAATATAAAAGCTTTAAAGGCTTCCTTTTCATTCTTCTTAGGGTTCTTAGCTATAATATTTCAAAAAGTAGTATTTTACTAGTTAGAGAAATATAGTTATCAATACTTATTATTTTTAAAGTAGTTTTTAATATAGCGAGTTATCTATTCAAACTATAAGTTAAAGTCAGAATTACTTAAGTATTTAAAGTAATACTTGAAAATTTGATTTTTTAATATAATCAAAAATACGCTAGTTTATATATAACATAGGATATTAAGCTTAAAATCGTAATGATAAAAAATATAGATCTTAATTTTAAATATATTATATAAATCTTTACTATATTTTATTTTTTTATTCTATAGGTTTATAAAATCTATAGTATATTTAGTTAAAATATTATTAAAAAGGATAGTAGAAGTAAGATATAAAATATACTTATGGTATCCCTTTTAGTATTAGAAAGGCTTTAGAATAGTTAAATAGGGGGTTAGTAAAGCTAATTATTATAATAGAAGTTTCTTATTTTATACTATAAGTATATAAGCTGCTTAAGTTAACTCTAAGTATTTCTTCTTAACTTCTTATTATAGAAATATTACTAATGTTATATATTTAACTTTAGGTTAAATATTATAGAATTATTAGAAAAAGTCTAATTCTTTTAATATAAAATTATTAATTTATTCAAAGTATTTGTTAAGGTTATTCTTAAAGCTAATATAGTATTTTAGAACTTCTTAAAGTTCCTTATAAGTCTGTAAGGTAAATTCTTATTATTAAGATAGTTAGTATAGTATTATAAAGGTTTAGTTGCTATCTGTATTAATTTTAATACTATATACTATAAAGTAGTTTTTAAAATAATATAGTATAAAGATACTAGCGAGTTATTGAGTTATTAGAAACTAATCCTCGAAGTTATTATTAGTTCATAACCAGTAGATATTGTAATTAATCGATTATATAAATAGTATGTAACTAGTTATTTCTACTTGTAATATTTATATCTAAATTATAATATACATATATTTACTATATATTATAGGGATAAATCTATATAATAATCCTTTTATTCTTATTAGTCTAAATAAATAGGTTGACTACTTAGTTACTTACTATTATAATTTTAGCTACTTTAGTATTATATTTAACCTCATACTAATAATACTCTCTTTTATAACTAAAGTATATTAAATACTAAAATTAGTATAAAATATAAATGTAGTTTAAATTATAAAAATAATATAAAACGTAAAATAAGTATAGAATCGCCTCTAGTTATACTAATCCTTTTAACTATACTATAAACTATAGAAATACTATAAATAGTATTTCTCTATATAAATATACTTTTTACTTAGAATTATATTAGGTATTTTAATTTTTAATATAGTATACCTCTTTCTTTTTCTATTACTTTCTTCTTATTATCCTATATACTTTTGTTTTATTTATATTTCTTCTTCTTATCACTAGTAGTAACTCTTATAACTTATCCTCCTATCTATATTATCGTCTTATTTACTATCATAAACCTTTGAAAAGCTTAGTTATTAGATCCTTCAATTATAGTATTTATAAAGTTATCTTTACTATTAATCTAATAGATCTTAAGGATCTCCTTTTACTTATATAATTACTTAGTTACTTTTGCTCTATACTTAGAATGGTATCTAAGCTCTACACCCTATATATAGATTTAACTATAAACCTTACCTAATAATAGTATTTATACTAATACTAGCTTATAACTGGTTCAAACGGTAATAAGATTACCTATTGTTGTGGACAATTATATACTTATATAATTATTAGAAAATCATAATATTATTTAAAAAGTATTTTTCTTGAGTAATATCTAATTTAATAAGGTATTTATAGAAGGAATAGGAGTTAATGTAGATTACCATTAGTATTATTAGTCTTTTTAAATGTTTAATTACTTACCTAAAAGAAGTATATACTTTATATTAATTCCTATAGTTATATTATAAACTTTAGAAGTTAATATATTTATATAACTTTTTTTAACTTAATAGAAGAGCAGTAGATAATATTACTTTTAAGCTTGAAAGTATTATTCTCTTTATTATTTCTTTTTATTCTTAAAATAATAATGAGTTCTAACTAGGATATTATATTTTCATTATTAGTAAAAGATTTATTAATAAAGATATAGAGCTTTATCTTTTTAATATTAATAATAATAAAAATTAAGTCTTATTTTCAACTAATTACTTATTATATAAGATACTTATTAAATCTCTTAATATTTTCTTCTATTAAGTCTTAATATTAAATTATAATGGAGAAGTTAAAGTATATTTCTAGTTAGGATATAGAAGTCATATATATGTCTTAAGTTTATTATTTAATATATACTAATTCTACTTTGCTAGAAGTATAGTTAATAAGTTTGATTCTTTTACTTTAGCTTTTCAAATAAAAGTTATATTACTATTATGTTTAAAGATTATTATATTTCTATTAAAAATAAGAGGTTTATTATTTATAAGTACTAACTTTAACTTTACTATAAATCCTACTTATTACAATTCTTATTCTTCTTTATTATATAATTAAAATAAGTAGGAGTTAAAAGTATCATCTATCTATATATTTATAATATTAAAATATAAGTTATTTATTCCAGAGATTATAAAGTATAAATTATATAATAAGATTTCTATTTTTAGTTTCTCTTTATAATAATTAGAATATATTATATATTAANGTATATATTTAGTTCTATAAGGCTATATAATAGTTAGATAATAATAATAACTATACTTCCTAAATATACTTACTATAAGCTAATAGGTAGTTTTATTAGGATAAAATAATTTAGTAGTATTTCTATTTATATATATATTTAAGTAAGATTATAAAGGTAGATTTCTATAGGAATATTGAAATATATTATTATTAATAGTATTAATATAAAGTAATAGCTGATCTATTATATTATTAATAATTATACGAATATATTAGTTTTCTTCTAATTATCAAATCTATTAATAACAAGTTATAACTACTTATATAGTATGTTATTAGTACTTTTAACTTTATTAATAAATCTGAAGCTAAAGATCCTTATTTACCTATATTTGTAAATATTAAAGTATTTGAAGTATAGTATTCTTTTTCTTAAGAGGGTCTCTTATTCTATAGTATATAACATTTTGAAGATTTTACCTAGTGTTATAATAAGGTTATATTAATAGAGATCAATAATTTTAGTTAGTACTTCTATTTTCTTTATTATAAAGTAGATATTAAAGTATATAAAATTAGAAAGATTAGTTTCTATAATAAATATATTATTCTTATAGAGTTATCTCTATTATTTTAGCTTCTCTTTAAGTATTACTATTATAATTCTTTCTTTAAATAGAGCTTCTCTTTTAACTTTATTATTATAAGGGTTTTTATTATTATTTTACTTAATTTAAAATTAGTAGTATAGTATAATTATTATTATTTCATAAGTACTAGGTTTCTTTTCTATCTTTATAATATATATCTTTCTATTAATTAAAATAAGTCTAAAAGGTCAAGTTTGACTCTGGTATTTTTAGTAGGTGTATATATCTAACTATAATAGAAATTAGTAGATAGATATTATAGAAAGGCTATTATATCTTTATAAAGTATATAATATCTAGTATTATATATAAATTTTATATACTTCTTCTATTACTTTATAGATACTTACTATATATCTTATTATATCTAGAGATAGTAGTAATATTATATTGAAATATAAGTATATTTTAAAGATAAATAGGATTAATGTAAGGCTATTGAGCTATTAGTATTATTAATTATTTTAATAGTACTTTAGAGTATTTTATCTCTTAGTACTTCTAATATTTTATTATATAAAACCTTATAGGTTTTTTATAAAGAGGTATAGTACTTATTAGAGTTCTAGCTATTTAGCTATTACTCATATTTATCTTAATAACCCATTTTAGGTATTTAAGGGCTTGAGTATTCTCTTTTATTCTTATAATCCTATGTTTTCTATTTATTATAGGAAATTAATTATCAGAGTTAAGATTATACTACTTTAATTATTTATACTCTACATTAATTAAACTATAATATTAGAGTATTTGGTAAACAAACTACTTAGTAGCCTAAGCGTTATAGAGCTAAAAGTCTAATATAACGTAAAGTTAATTTTTCTGAAAATAAATTCTATTTAGATGTTAATACTACGAAGTTCCCTACTTCCTGTAGAATCCGAACTTCTTATTATTAGTATTATTTATATTAATATTAGTACTATTTTTAGATATTATTCTCAATAATCTACTTTTTAATGATTAAGAGTTATTAATTACTCTTGACTTTTTACTAGTTACTTATTACTAATTTAATAGGTTATAAGTCTAGTTTTATATTAACCTTTCTTCTTATATCAAATTCCTACTTATATTTATTATTAATATTAATATTAATATCTTTATTAATATTTATTAAGGCTATACTAGAGATTATACTAATTAACCTTGAGCTTCTTTATATTTATCTATTTATACAAAACGTTTCTTAACTATTTCTATAAGGTTTTATAGCCTATTTTGTTTATATTTACTTTAATGAATTAATTAACTCTTCTTATTAATTTATTAGTTTAATACTAGATGAATTTATAAGGAGATTATACTAGTTAGAATAGTAGGCTTATTACTAGGTTAGTAAAAGAGATAGTTAAGTAGTAGAAGTTGAAGATTTCTTATATTTTAAGTTTATTAAGATCTTCTATAGATTGACCTTTAGGTCTACTAAGATCTCTATAAATTAGAATCTTAGGTTTACTAAGACTTTTATAAATAAGAATCTTAAGTCTATTAAGATTTTTATAAATTAGAATCTTAGGTCTACTATAACTTTTATTAATTAGAACTCTAAATTGTCTCTAATGTTTATAAAAAAGTATTTCTATGAGATTCGAATTCTAGATTATTATAGGTTATAGGAGTGTTACTCTATTATTTAATTATTGAGTTATATTATTGTTGATTCTTTAGTTAATAATAGTTTA
The DNA here is from genome assembly GCA_000350065.2 of Colletotrichum orbiculare MAFF 240422. NCBI lineage: Eukaryota > Fungi > Ascomycota > Sordariomycetes > Glomerellales > Glomerellaceae > Colletotrichum > Colletotrichum orbiculare. Next base: position 343,699 of record AMCV02000004.1, read on the forward strand.
CTAGAGTTAGATTTTAAATATCTTAATTCTATTTTAGGATTTGGATTAATTCTTTATTAAATAACTATTTTACTTTCTTAAGTTATTATTTAAGAATATAGGTTATTCTAAGTTATATTTTATTTCTAAATTAAAAGGGATTTAGAAACATAATCTTTAGTCTATTTATATAAAGGTTTTACTTATTAGTAAAAATATTTTCATAGATTTAACTAAGCCTATTTCGAGAAGTAATACTGATAAGTATAATAAGGTTCTTAGTTATATATAGTTAAACTATAAAAACGGTCCTTAAGAGTTATTAAGAATAATACTAATACTTTTAATATATTTAGTTATTTAAAAAGACTTTATAAACTAACTAGTCTTTCTAAAAAGTTTCTTATTTATAAAAAGCTTTTTAATACTATTCTTAGTAACTTTAAGTTTATAGAAGAATATCTGAATAAGATAAAAGAACTTATTAATAAACTTTCTTATAATAAAGTTAACCTATTAGATTAAGTTATTATTATTTATATCCTAAATAGTTTAAATAAAAGTTATAAAGGTTTAATTACTTTAGTTATTTAGAGCTTTAGATTTAATAAGGACTTTTATAAATTAGATTCCTTATTTTCTAATTTATTAGATAAGTTTAGAAAGAAAACTTAGACTTCTTTAGTTAATTTTATAATTAAGAAAACCTTTAAGAATAAAATTATTAAGTAGTTTTCTCTTAAGATTATTAAGAAACCCTAGAGGAAATAGAAAGGTATTTTCTATAATTATTATAAAAAGACTAATTATACTAAAGAAAACTATTTCAATTTATATTTTAAAGGATTTCTATTGAAATATAATCTATAGTCAATGAGATTCTTCTTAAGTTTTCTAGGAAGAAAAAAGATAAAAGAAATAAGAATTTAGAATTAATTAATGTTACTTTAATTTAGAAAGAAATAGTTAAAAAGATCTTTAGTAATATAACTAAAGACTTTATATAATTTAACTCTAATACTAAAGAAATTAAAGAAGAGGAAGATAAGGAGGAAAGTATTAAGTTTGAAAATATAATTCTAACTTAACTGTTTCTTAAAAAGATTTTTATTCAAAGGATTCTAGGTATTCTAATTTCTGAGAAGATTTAGTAAGTTAGGAGTTCTATTAAATAGATTGGGACTATTTTATTCTTTATTAATACTAGAGCTACTATTTATATAGTTAAAAATTATAAATTTTTAGTTAATAAAATTAAGATTCTTTTATTTATTAAGTAGGGAAATACTAAAGAAATTACTTTAATTATAAAATGTGATTTGAAAATTATTTTAAATAATATTGGATATCCTTTGTATAATATTTATTATATATTATAATTAGGTATTAACCTATTAAGTTAGTTTAAATTTAACTTAATAGGAATATTATCTATCTTTTTTAGTAAACTTATACTATATGATATTAAGTAGGATAAACCTTTATTTATAGGAATTAAAGTTAATAATTTCTATAAGTTTAGAATTCCTGTTTAACTAAGGTAAATAGTTCTATATATTAATATTACTAATATTAATAATTTGGAATTATAGTATAATAGAATAGGTTATATTAGTAATATTATTAAGTTAATTGAGAATATAATGAATAATATTAGTTATAAGTATTTAGAAAGTAATAAACTACCTATTTATAAAGCTTGTTTTAAAAGCAGGTTTACTAATAAAATTAATAGAAATTTAAATATTTTCAAAAGAATTAAATATCTTAATTATATTAGTTGAGATTTTTATAGACCTATTTTACTGGAAATTTATAATTACTATAAATATTTTATCTTATTTATAGATAAATGTAGTAGATTTATCTAGGGAAAATTATTAAGAAGTAAAAGTTCTAAAGAAGTTACTTTAACTTTTAAAGAGTTTATTAATATAACTAATAATAATAATAATAATAAGAAAATCAAAGAAGTTGATATAGATAGTAGCCCTAAGTTTTCTAATAATAAGATAAAAATCATTTATCTTAATAATGAAGTTATTTATGATATAAGACTACTATATATTCATAAGTTTAATAGTTAAATTAAGAGAACTATAAGAACTATAGTTTATAAAACTAGAACTTTTCTTTATAACTTTAGTTTACTTCTATACTTTTAGAAGTTAGCTATTTTAGCTTCTATCTATATTAATAATAGAATACTATACTCTTCTAGTAACTTTAAGATTCTATATATATTGAAGAATAAAAAGAAACTTTTTATTAGTAATATAAGGGTATATAGTAGTATCTATTACTATAAGGTTAAGAATAAGTATTCTAAGAAGTTTAATTTAAAAGTAAAAAAGAGTACTATAGTTACCTATCGTTATAATGCTTATTTAGTTTAGGATTTTCAAGCTTATAATACTATTTAGTCTAGAGATATAAATATTCTTGAAAACTAATTTAATTCTTAATAAAAAGAAGACTTTTTTATCTTTAATAATATTATAATTACTAAGTCTAGTTAATCTAATAAAGAGAATAAGTCTAATTAATTTAATTCTAATAATCCTTTTTAGAATCTAGTTATTATTAAGTTTAGTAGAGTTTATAATTCTACTAAAGATATTAGTTATTTTCTTCTTCTTAATAGAATTAATAATAATAATAGTAATTTAGATCTTTTTCCTAATGAGGAACTAAGTAGTCTCTTTATAGTTCGTCCTAATAGGGTTATAAATAGTAATAAGAATTTTAATAAAAGGTCTACTATATCTATAGAGATTCCTTCTTTAAATCCAAAAGTTAAAAAAGACTATAAATAGTATTTATATCAAGAGAGTATATTCTTTATAGTTAAAGATTATCCTTCTTTAGTTCTTTATACTAGTTATAATTAATATAATTTTAATAATAATCTATTTATTAATAAATATAGTAATTCTCATACTATTAAGTATATATTGTTAGTTAATACTCTAGACAAACTAATTACTTTTTTAAAAGCTATTAGTTCTCAGTTTAGTAATAACTAGATTTAAGCTTTAAATACAAAAGTAAAGTCTTTTGAGTTTATAGAAGTTTAGACTATTATACTAATATTTAATATTTCTTTTATTAAGAAGGGTAATATTAATCTATTAGGGTGTAGATAGGTTTGTAAAATAAAACCTAATAATTAGGATCTTAATAATACTATATATAAGGCTAGATAGGTTACTTAAGGTTTTAATTAGTATTTTAGTATTGGCTATTTAGAAACTTTTAATACTACTTATAGGCTTGAAAGTTATAGATATATATTAATTATATCTGTTTATTTTAGCTGGATTTTAATTTAGCATGATATTACTATTATATTTATTTATATAAGAATAGAAGAAAAGATATATATTAAGTTACTTATTAGTTATATTTATAATAAAAGTTCTAAAAGTTTGGTTTATAGTATTAATTATGAGTATCAGCTTTTTATTTGTTTATTAAATAAAGGTTTATATAGGTTAAAATAGAGTTTTAGATTTTGGTATCTATATCTTAAATCTATCTTATATAAGATTGGTTTTAAAGTATCTCCTTATGATGAAGGAATATTTATACTTAATATTACTCTTAATAAAAGTAAATATTTAGCTATTTTAGTATGTTATGCTAATAATATACTATTAGAAGCTAATAATTCTACTACTTTAGAATATATTAATAGTAGTCTTAAAAAGATATAAAAATCTAAAATCTGAGAGTTTAATACTTTTTTAGGTAATGATTTAATTATTAATTATAAGAATAAAAGTATTTGGTTACTTCTGCTCTGTATTTGGAATGGTATCTAAGCACTTCACCCTATATATAGATATAACTATAGATTTTACCTTATAATAGTATTTATATTAATACTAGCTTACAACTAGCTAAAATAGTAATAAGATTACTTATTATTATAGATAATTATACCTCTAGTTCTGATATTTAACTATATAGTAATAGAAGACTTTATAGTAATAATTAGGAAGATCTTTATTAAGGTTAAGGTTTAATATATATAGCTGAAAATAACGACTAAAGTTATAAAATTAAGAATTTTTTAAACTTCTTAAAGATAGGATAAAATAGAATGCTAAGAGCTAGGCGTTCTATAACCTATCGTTCTTCTAAGTCTTTTATAATAAATTTTAAATCCCTTTAAAATCTATATAACTATTTATAAGAAGAGAAGTATAAGATAGTATAATAATATTCACTTATAACGTTTATAATTAAAACTATTAGTTTATCAAACTAAGGCTTAATAAAATTATCCTAAACATTATAATTAATAAGTAACTTATGGATATTTAAAAATTAATTATCTAGCGATCTTATAAGTTGTTATATTAAATTAAAGAATTTAGAAACTAGGTATTAATTAGACAATATTCTAATATTAATATATTATTATAATATTAATTACTAGATATCTCAGAGTTTTATAGTAATAGAATTATAAGGGTTTTAAAAACTATTAAGCTACACTAAGAGTATCTATATCTATATAGGTATTATTTATATATTAGCTATATTTAATTGATATATTAAGATTATTTATTAAGAAGAATAAGCTATATCCTATTATATTTATATAGAAATTATAAGTTAGTTTGTATTAGTAGTAGAGAACCTTTTTATTAGTAGTATAAAGTTTCATCTTAAAAGTAAATAAGGCTTAGTCTAGAGGGTATTAAGGCTATAGATATTAAGGTTGTAATAAATATTTAAATAGAATGCCTATAGTTAGTAGTAATTAAATATCTTAAGATATTTGAATTATATATCAATAGCTATGAAGGTATAAGAGTATAAGGTTATTATAGAAGGAGTTATGAGTTATTTATTATTAAAAAGGTTAATATAGGGTAAGTATACTAGCTATTATAGTTATAAGGGGTTTAGCTTTAGATTAACTAGAGGTTAGCTATAATAGTTAGTAGGGGGGTAAGAGGGCTAAAGTTATATTTTAAGGGGTAATATGTCTACTAATAGTTACAGTAGAAAGTAAGCCATTAGCCCCTTCTAAGAATAGAAATATAGAAATAAATTAGTTTAAATATATTGATAGAATTCTTATTAAGTTTAATAAAAAGGATATCTATAGTTTTAATATTTTAATAGATAATAAAGTTAAATTTCTTATTAATAAGAATAATATTATTAAAGAAGAGATATTAGAATATGAAAAAGAAGTAGGTATTCTATTATATTTAGCTTTAAAAATCAGGCTAGATATTACTCTAGTTATTACTACTTCCTTTTGATTTTCTTTAAATCTTTCGAAAGGATATTTTGTTGCTTTTAATAGGATATAGGGTTATTTGAAAAAGAATCCTAATTATAAATTAATTTATAACTATAATATTATTAATCTTTTGAATTTATTTGGGTTTATAGATTCAAATTGGGCTAGAGATATTAATAATAGAAAATCTACTTTAGTATGAATGTTTTACTTAGACTTTCATAATATTATAGGTTATAGTTTAGCTATGTAAAAATAGTAGTTTTATCTATTTGTAAAGCTGGGTATATAGTTCTAGTAGATACTACTAAAGAAGCTATCTACTTATATAATAATTATAATTCTATTAATAAGACTTTAGGATTTCGGGCTATTAATAAGCTGATTATTTTTATAGATAATTAATTAGCTAAAGAACTTATTAGAAATGCTGAATTCTATAAAAAGGCTTAGTATATTAATATTTATTATTACTATATTAGAGATCTTATTTGGGATAATTAGATTTATCTTTATTATATTAATATGAATAATAATATAGTTAATTTCTTAATAAGGCTTTTAAGTTGAATTAAATTTAAGAATATTATTGAGAGGATTTTATAGAATAACTTCAATATTTAGCTTTTTAATAAAAGAAATAGTCCAAATAGTTTATTTTCTGAGGATTAATTCTTTGTATTAATGTTTTACTGGTTTTAGGTTTTTCTGATTTGTCTTGATTTTTTTTACTTTATTTTAAAGTCTTTTCTTTCAAACTTTTTCTAGGTTTTAGGCTTTTTAGATTTCAATCTTTTGAAGATTTCTTTCTATTTCTCCTATATAGGTTTTAGAGTTTTTACTACTTTTTAAGCTATAAAAGATTTATTCATCTTATATACCTTAAGGGAGGATATTAGAATTCTTATTATTTAACTATTATTTATATTTATCTTGATAATCTATTATAAATATTTAAAGGTTTGAGTATTCTTTTTTACTCTTATAATTCTATATTTTCTATTTATTATAGAAAATCAATTATTAGAGTTAAGGTTATACTACTTTAACTATTTATACTCTAGATTAATCAAATTATAATATTATAATATTTAATAAATAGATTACTTAGTAGCCTGAGTATTATAGAGCTAAAAGCTCTATATGACGTAAGGTTAATCCTTTTGAAAATAAATTCTATGTAGATATTAATACTACGAAGTTCCCTACTTCCTATAGAACCCGAACTTCCTATTATTATCACTATTTATATTAATATTAGTACGATATTCAGATATTATTCTGAATGATTCATTCTTTAATGATTGAGAGTTGTTGATTACCCTTGACCTTTTACTAGTTACCTATTACTAGTTTAACAGTACTATTTAACTTTACTAATACTATTATAAACTTTGATTAATATAATCTTCACTTTACTATTTATATTATTAATCTTTCTTTCAAAGCGTTTAATAGTAAAGTTATATTTTAAACTAATAATAATTCTATCTAGGGGATTTTAATATATATTGATCTAATATATTTTTAGTATATACTATATATTTTCTGTAGAGATACTTCTTATAAATCGTATAGTTATAAATATTATTAATATATTAATTATATATAGTATAGGTTTATTACTACCGAGGTATATAATATTAATAATAATTGCTATATTAAATTTATAATTATCTTTAAAGTTAAACTTAAACTAATATAATGTCTTATTATTTTTTTAATATTAGTAGTAGTCTTTTATAATTACTTTAACCTTATTAATAATTATAGTTTAGCTTGTTCTATTAAAGATAATATTTAACTTTTAGATATTAGGATAGTTAAATTTCTTATAGAATTATTATATTTCTATCTTTATTAAGAAATTAATAGTCTTATTATAAAAATCCTTTCAAACTAAGAACTATAAGTACTTATTATATCTCTCTATAAGTAAAAATACTCCTTCTGATTCAATCTTATTATTAAGGTTATTAAAGTAAATTTAAAGTTAATTTATATTAAAGAGACTGAGGAGAAATAGGATAGTTATTAGTATAATATTAAAATCAATATTTCTAAAAGGTATAAATATTTAGATTATACTAAAGCTCATAATACCTTATTTATTTCTTAATTATATATTTACTTTTAGAATAGGTTTATTAAATTAGATATTAAGTATAATGTTCTAAAGGATTTTGAAATAATATATATTGTATATAAGTAATCTTCTTACTTCTATATTTAGGAGGATATTTTTAAATATAACTTTAGAAAGTTCTAAAATTAGGAAAGTTTCTAGTTTAATGAATATTAGAAAATAGTAATATATATAGTTTTAGAGGGTTTTATAAGTTTCTCTAAATTAATCATTCTATTTTTACTACTTATAATTATAAAGTAGATTATTATAAAATATTTTACTTATATTTTACTTTCATTATTACATAATATCTCTATGATTATCTCTATTGGTATAATACTATTAAAATATATAGTAGTTTCTATTACTAATTCTATATTGATAATAAATACTTTTTTTAAAGTATAGTACTACTGTTTTATATTCCTTATAAATATATTTTGTTAACTAATATTCTATTATTAGTTTGAAATATACCTAGTATTTACTATATATATCTCTATTTTAAGTTCTCTTATAAAATAGCCTTAAGGTATTACTACTACTTAATTAATATAGAAGTTAATGGAATTACTAATAGTTAAAGTATTAGCTATACTTTTAGTTATTATATATATAATTAGTTAGAAATTAAGTATAGTTTATTATATAATTACTTTTTTATTTAAAATATTATTATTAACTTCTAAGAATCTCTATAATCTATTTATATAGCTTATTGATAATTAGCTTT
>AMCV02000004.1:352173-376013 GCA_000350065.2 Colletotrichum orbiculare MAFF 240422
TTCCCATAGAATCCTATTTAATATTATAATTAAAGTAGTAATTATCTATATCCCATCTTTGAAACTATTATGATTCTTACTTATGTACTTATTGTTTAATTAGTATACTTTACTAAATAGTATTTTGAATTTCTTATAAAGTTAGCTAATAATAATATACTATTTGAAAGATATCTAGAAATCCTTCCTACTATATATATAAAACTTTAGAAGTTTCTATAATCCTACTTATTATTATTCTTTTTAATTAGAACTATCCTTTATAATAAAGTTCTATATAAGAGTAATTATCTAAATATTTAATTTAACTGGTTATAAGTTAGGTATTAATATAATCTTAATAATTAATATTAATAGTATTATTTATACTAGAGTTATTTCTACTTTTAAGCTTTTTAGTATGAAAGGTTATTATCTCTTAATAAGTATATATCTTCTACCTTTTAAGAACTTTTAAGAGTTATTTAATATATTTTGAATTTGTCTTAATTTCTTATCCTAAGTAATAGTAGTCTTTCTAGTTAGTATTAATATTTCCTACTATTTATTAAATTAGTATATTCTTATTAAATATTTCTACTAGTTTTCTTTTATAATCTCCTTACCTATAGGGAAGTATATTCTTCTATTAATAAAACAGTTCTTAAGTAATTATAATATTCTTCTTTTATTATATTAAAATATATTTCTTCTTAGTTTTAGAAAACTCCTCAATAGGTATTTTATAAATCTTTAAAATAGAAGTTTTATTCTTTCTATATTTATATATAATAATAGATATGTATATTATTAATACTTATGTTTCTATTAGAAGGTATAATTTACTCTCTTTATTATTTAATAATAACCTTCTTATATCTACTAATTAATATCTTTATTCCTATTTATTAGAATACTTTCTTATACTTATGAGTATAAGCTATTATATTCTAATTATTTTATACTTTTTTAGGATTATTAATAAGGTTTAATAAGAAAGATATAGTTTATAGTAATAGGCTAGGAGAATACTTATAGTTGATATAGTTTTATTATATTTTAATTATAAGTGTTTTGCTAAGAGGTATAGTTTTAGAAGTATATATACTTCTTAGATAAATTATACTTATTAAATAGAAGTCTTTCTTTAATAGAAGTTTATATATATTTAGTAATTAGAATTTTTAAAAATCTTTCAAAGTAAACTTAGTCTAATTATTATACTTAATAATATATTTAATAATATATATAAATAGGTATAATTAACTAGAGTTAAGAATAGTATTAAAGTTAGTATAGTTGTTAAACTAATCTGCTTAGTTATAGCTTTATACTATAGTTATATAAGTATACTACTAATAGTAAATAGAGATAATAGGGGGTAGAAACTTAGTATTATGAGTTATTATTATATATCTATTAGTATATAGAATAGTATTTCTTTTTAGTACTTTATAGAAAGTAGCTTTCAAGATAATAGTTATTATATATTTTAAGTAAGTAGTAATATCTATTTTATTAAGTTAGTATATAGTAATCTTTTTTAGACTATTTCTTATACTTATCTTCCTTCTTTATATTGTAGGTCCTATTATTAGCTATTAGGAATCTTCCCTTCTTAATCTTCTTTTTAGTAATATATTTAGTTAAATAGTAGTATGTCTTAGTATTTATTTAGTTCTTCTTATTTTATTTGGTTAGTAAAATTAGTTAGTCATTTTTATATTATTCATATATGAGGGAATATTTATAGAAGTAAATACTTAGAGAATATTTAAGGATAAGAGTAGTAGATAATAGTTTTTCAATATTTTTAGTTTTAATATTACTTATTATAATACTATAAACTTACTAGTTCTCTAGATATTTTTATAGAATACTTATTATAGATATATATTATATAGAAGGAATATATTTTAGATATAAGTATTATTTTCATATTATTAGTTTCTCCATATTACTTCTTATGATCTCCTTACTAAATAAAATGAGGTTTTCTTTTAAGATTTCTTTTCTTATTAGTATAATATTTCGAATTAATTTAATTACTAAGGATTTGATACTAAAGTTTAGATTACGTATAGTTTTTAGATTATTAGTATAAGCGGAAAATCTATTATAATATTATAATTATTAAATTAATATCTTATTACCTTTCTATCTACTAAATATATATAGAATACTAAGGGATAATAGTATAAAATAGTAAATTATTATACACTTTTCTGTTTGACTTATATCAATCTTATTATACTAATTATTATACTTTTATTTTAATAAATTAGTAGAAATTGTAATTATTAGTTTATTTTATAATAAATATAAATAATATTAAGTTAATAAGTTATTATAAGGGTATCTTCTTTTCCTATTTTTACTATATAGACCTCTAAAGGTTATATTAATGTTTTAAAGTAGTATATGATTATAATAACTTTAAGTCTATCTATTTTTACAATATAGATTTCTAGAGATTATTTTAAGAGGTATTATAATCTTATTTCATTAGATTATTCCTTATGAATCTATAGTTAAATAGTAGTAAATAGTATTAGTAGTAATAGAATACTACTAATTAGTATTAGTTTATAATTAGTAAATATTATGATTAATTAATTATATAAATAGTATATAATTAGTTATTTCTATTTATAATATCTATATTTAGATTATAGTATATATATATATGTTATATACTATAGGGATAAATCTATATAATAATCCCTCTACTCTTATTAGCTTAAATAAATAGGTTAATTACTTAGTTACCTATTACTATAGCTTTAGCTACCTTAGTATTACATTTAACCTAATAGTGACTTTTAAATATTTAAAAGAGTTCTAAACTATAGAGTCCTATATATATATATAGAAAACTACTTAATATACTATATAAGTAGAAACCTTTATAGAGTTTTTATCTATATTATTCTTATAGTTAAGATTAGGGATTTAGCTAAAAGGTATCAAGTTGAGGTATTAGTAGAATTCTATAGGAATAGGGATATTTAAAAGTATTATTATTATAAGTATAAAAGTATTTAGGATAAGTATTTTACCTATAAGGGTTAATTTAGATGTTATTATAAAAGTAGGGGGGTATTAGAAGAGTTTTCAAAAGGTTATATAGGTTTCCTGAAGGGTTAAAGCTAGAGATATTAGAAATTTCTAATATTAAAGCTCTAGTAATAGTTTGAAGAGGGTTTTATATTTACTGAACGTGTTCTTATAAGGAAAAAATAAAAGTAGCTATTAATTTCTTAATAATAGTTATTAGAGGGTATTTTATTTTAAAACTAAATTAAGTATAATTATTAGTATTATAATAATAGTTATTTATAAGAAGTTAGTATATAATTTAGAAGTTCCTAGTAAGGTATTAATATAAGTAAGGTCTAAAGTATTTAAATAATAAATCTTATGATTCTATATCTTATATAAATTTTAAGTAGAAGGTTTTATAATTACTTCTTCTACTATAATAAACCTTACTAATTTATAGTATAATAGTATAATAGAAAAGTTAACTACTAATAAGTATTAATTTATCTAGAAAGTAATATATACTATATATAATTTTACTATATAGATATAAAGTCTAATTATTTATTATTATTATTCTTATATTATATCATATGAAGCGCTATATAAAGCTCTAGATTTATAGTATAGTAATTACTTACTAATTACTACGTAATTAGCTATAGCTAGTACTAAGTACCTAGTATTTATTACTAGTAGGGCATAGAAGGTATACTACTATATATATAGTAATACGTATAGTTACTATATATCCTATAGTATAGCGTAACTGATAATATTATATAGTATATAGTATTATATAAGACTCTAAATCTACAGTATAGTAATTACTTACTAATTACTTTATATTTAACTATAGCTAGTACTAGATACCTAGTATTTATTTCTAGTAAGGTGTAGAGAGGCATACTAATATATATATAGTAATACGTATAGTTACTATATACTTTATAGTATAATGCAACTAATACTAATTGATAAGTAAGTTTATAGAAGAACATAAAAGAGGTGTTAATAACCTGTAGTTACTTTAATTAAAAGAACTAGGATTTATAGGTATATACTACTTATTCCTTTCTATAGTATAAGAAGACTAACCTTATAAATTAAATAAATAAAGCTAGGCTTTTTAGGTTTATAAGAATAAGGGGTACTAGTATTCTTAATTAAGATAAAGTAGTTATATTAAATTATAACTAGGCAAAGCTAATTTTAAGCAAAATAAAATAATAATTAATAAGTTATAAATAAGAAAAAAAGGAAGAATTCGTAAGATATAAGTTAGAAGAAGTATTTTTGTACTTCTACCTATAGTGAATATATAATTATAATCAAAATAATATTAAAAGATTCTATTAGTTATAAAATAAGAGTTCCTTTATCTAAAGGATTAATTATACTTCTTAAGTAAATGAATTAAAACTATCTATCTATGAGGCTAGGATTATTTAAATAAATAATTTTACTTTTTAAGAGACTTTTTATTCTTTCCTCAATATATTAGTAGGTATATCCCAGCTTTCTTTGATCTAAATAGGACTTTCTTTTAATAGATAAATTTTCTAAAGAAAGTATTATTTAACCTATAGTTTAAATCTACAAATATTCCTACTATTATTTAGGTAATTCTCCTTCTTACTTAATACTACTTGATTAGAATCCTACTTAGTATTACTATAAGCTTAATAAAACCTCCTATTCCTAATATTTTCAGAATTTTATATAACGACTAATACTATTAATAAACTATAAAACTAGAAGCTTCTTATCTATTTTTAGACCTATAGAATAAGATAAATCTATTCTTAATAGTACTTTCTAATTCTTAATTCTATGATGAATATCTAAAACACTGTAGTCACTTTTTTCTACTTTATATAGTTATATATAATAAGTAACTCAAGAACTCTAATATTAATACTAGACTTTTATAGAACTAATTTTCTTATTGATTTAAATCAAAAGGGTTAATAATAGTGGGGTGTTTATTTAGCTTCTTTTGTATCATAATTATTAAAGATAATTATATTATAAATCAAGATAGATCTATAGAATATCTAATTAGATTAAATAATATTATTAGTCAGATTAAATAGTAAGAAGTATTAGTTTAAACCATTTAATCAATAAGTTTTGATTCGGCTATATAGAATCATATAGTAGATATTTCAGTTTGCTATATAAGTATGAATAATAATTATACAGAAGAAGTTTAAGAATATAACTAGTAGTAGATAAAAGAATTCTCTATATTCTTATTCTTCTTATATATGTGAAGTAATATAATAATCTAAATAGGTCTCCTAATAGACTAAATGTAAAACTATATATAGTATTATGATATATAATAGGTTAATAAGAATAAAGAGAATATATCCATTAATATCTTAAGATTTATAAACCTATATATAAGAAGGAATAAGGGAAAGCTATAGTATTTAATCACTTAACAAATTCATATTATATCAACTATATACTACTTTTAGTAAGTATTAGTAATAATACTTTTTAACTAAAAATAATAAGTCCTTATTATACTTAAAATCTTATTTAAAGAATATAACTATAAATGTATATTGAGTAATTAGTAAGTTAAACTTACCTAAGAATCTTATAACTTATTACCACTTAGTCAAATATTTATACTAAATAGAAAAGTATAAATAGTAGAAGAAGTAGATTATTAATCTAATAAGACTGTTAATGAGAGGGATTAGATATTAAGAATATAAGACGACTTCTTTAAGTATTCTAAGATTAATATTATAAAGAAATACCTATTTACTATACTATTAGAAATAGTATCTAATTTTACTCTAATAAACTAAACTTAATTAGTAATAGGGTCTTTAGTAAGATATTTAAAGATTTCTTAACTACCTATTAAGCTTGACTCTTTTATAAAAACTATTATTATTTTTATTTAGAATACTAGTTATAGAAATAATCTCCTTAAAACTAAAATGAAACAATTTCTATAAATATCTATAAGAAACTATATATAGAAGAGTTAAAATATAAAGAAATTACTTTAATTGATTCTTAGGTTTTATAGCTAAATATTTAATGGGAAATTTTACTTTAGTAAAACTAATAGACTGAATATTATAATTAAAATACTAGATAAGGAGTTGAAGTTAATATTAGACAATAAATATCCTTTTTAATAGAAGGCTAATATCTTAGTAGTAAATCTATATAAGATTATTTCTTTAGCTATTGTAATATAAGCCTAAGGATTGACTAATAAGACTTTACTATATAGTAAAAGATAATTGAATAAAAAGTCTACTTTATAGTATTAAAAGTATATCATAAGTAATAGAGTATTTAGACTTTAAGGAATTTAATATATCTTTATATTTAAATCTATAAAGTAGTTTACTACTTACTAGATGCCTAAAGGGGTAAATCTATAATAAACTCGGAGTAGTTATAATATTAATAGTAACTTACTTAAGTATTAGTAAGAACTGGTAAATAACTTATTAATAAGTCTATAGAATATTAATATAACTATATTCCTTATTAGTAATAATGATATCTCCTAAGTTAATCTTATAGTTAATTAGATAATAGGGAGGATTTTCTATTCTAATTATATATAGGAAGATTCTAGTAATAATTACTATATTAAATTAATACCATAGTTATTATAATTCTATATTAATAAAAATAGTTTATCAAATATAATTAAATTGCTTTAAACTAGTATCTAAAAAATAGTAATAGATCCTTAGTATATCTAGTCTACTGATAGCTTCTAAGTAGTAGAATAATCTAAAATATCTATTTAGAATAAGGTATTGAATATTATGAATATACTATAAGCTTTAGTAGATAAGTAATATAAATTTTAAGGTGAGATCCCTTCATTCTTATATTAAATATTAGTAATAGTTAAATACTCTAGGCTTTATAATAATATCTATAAGAGCCTATTAATATAAAGAAGAATTTAGACTTATAAGGATTATAGAATAATAAGTTACTTTTTATCTATTTTCAATAATAACTTCCTATAAGTACTAGGAGGATATTTATAAGACAGAATATAGGTTAGATAATTGATCTAATAGTAAATAAAAGTATTAAAATTAAAGAAGTTAATATTAAGACTTTAGAGAATATTATAAAGTAAGACTTATCAGATTAACCAAATTGTAATATAGATATTATACTAAAACTCTTAAAACAGACTATAAGTATTTATTCTATTTAAACCTATTCTTTTCATATTAGTTTACTAAATTCTTCTTATATTACTTCAAGGCATTTTTCTTTAGTAGTCTTGAGGTTTATAAGATATTTATAGTATAAGTATAGATTAGTATATATAATAGTTAGGACTTAAGGGAACTTTTAGTATTTAAAGATTTCCTTAAGTAATATAATTATAATATAGGTAAAGCTTTTACTTATTACTATAGTATAAGTTTCTAAAATAAGTATATTCCTAGTAACTCTTTTATTTTTAATAGAAAAATAATATATCAAATTACTATAGAAGTCAAATTAACTATTATTGATAGTAGTTTCTTAGCTTAGGATTATTATGTATTTTAATTAAGATAAGGAATTAGTATTATTAATAAATAGGCTATTAATAAAAATATAAAAGTATGCCTTAGAAAGATTAAATTATATAAAGTTAAGACTATAGTTAAAGTATTTAATTTACTATTTCAAGTATTTATGAAATATAATAATATTATTACTTAAGAGTTATTATTCTTATACTATATAGGAGAAATTAAATAGTATTTTAAGTTTGTATATTAAGGTGTAATATAGCTTATATATATATTATTTGATATATATCTTTTTGAGTATTTGAGGTATTATATATATATGAATAAGGGCTAGTTTTTACCTTTAGTATTTTTAATATAAACAGAAGGTATTATGGTTAAGTAATAAGATATCTTTATTAAATATTAATAATACTATTTTTAAGAAGACTATCTTAGGTTGAACTTTAAATAAGGCTTTTCAGAGCTTTTTATTTTTATAGTATAAGAAGGTAATATTTAAGAAGCTAAAGGTATTATTAGTTTATATACTTATAAGGTTAAAAGTATGATTTTTAGAATATAAAATAAGTAGACATAGGCTATATATTAATATCTCTATTTATAATTACTTTTTATAGTATTTAGAGTAGGTTGCCTATTAGTAAATATTAGCCTTAATAAGGCTATATAGTAGTTTAATAATAATTATAATAAAGCTTAGAAAATATTACCTCTTGAGGTATAAGAGTAATTTGATAACAATATGCCTTATAAGCTTTATTTTAGCTTACATATATATATATTTATTTGGTTGTATTGAAAGTCTCTGATCTATTTAAAGTCACATACTTCTCAGGGTCTCTTTAAAAGTAGTTGTACCCTATAGTTAGCTCTTACTTTATATATTCTATAAATAATACTAGTTCTGAGGAACTATTTAAATAGAGGAAACTTTAAGTAGTAATAATATAGTTAGTTAATACGATTATTAATAAATAGGGAAAGTATAAGCCTATCTATTATAATTACTTCTTTAAAAGATTATAATTATATAATACTAATACTAGCTAGTTAGTAGTATCTATCGCTAGCTATTAATAGTTACTAGTTATTAATAGCTAATAGTAGTAGCTGATAGCTAGTAGTAGTTACTATATAGTTTATATAACTAGTAGGAATACTAGTTATAGTTACTTACTATAGGATTTAAACCTACTACTCTTACTATAATAGTAAGAGCCAGCTAGACATTAAACTACTACATTAAGCGGGATATATATATATATATATATATAATATTATAGAATTATATTATTATACTATTATATCAGAAGAGAGTTAGAACTATAGTTAAAATTAATTATGAGCTATTTTATCAAATAATTAGTAATTATATTAATATTTTAAACTTACTATTATTTCTAAGGTTTTAGATTATAAGTTTTAACTTCTTATATATCTTATTAATATCTTTACTTTTGACTTTATTAATAATATAAAACTTAAAGTATCTATACTCTTTATAGAAAATAGGAATATGTTAGATAATCTCTATAATACTATTAGTAATAATATGTTTGACTTCTTTCTTAATTGACTTTTTAAATAATAACTTAAATGTTATAATAAAATTCTTTTTATAGAAGTTAAGTATTAGTGTTATATCTAATTATTCTCTAGTTATAAGGTATATTATAGAATAAGGTTTTTAGTTAAGATCCAGAGAAGTTAAATTATCTTTATAAATTATAAGACTTAGAGTAAGTTAGATCTAAGGTATCTAAAGTTAAAACAGTATATTACGAACTATTTAAAAGGATAAAGGATTATTATTTTCTATAGTAGAAGTATCTAGTAGTATTTACTAAGTATTCTAAAACTTTCTAAAAATAGCTATAGATAAGATTAGAGTATTACTATAAGAATATATATCTCTATATAATATTAGATTTCTTATTATAGTAATATAAATACTTATAGACTTCTTATAGATATTTCTAGATAGTAATACTTTATAATATTATCTAATAAGATCTGTTAATTATTCTTAAAATATAATTCTATCAAAATAGATTGAAGTTCTTAAGGGTTATAGAGAAGTTTAAGAATATATATCTTACTATATATAGTAAGGGGGTAATATAAGCCTTATTAGTTATTCTTCTCTTATTATATTATATCAAAGATTAGAATAGAAAGGTTGTAGTATAAGAAGTTTTAAAGTTATTATATATTATTAAAGTAGTATTAATAGTATATTAAGTATATTTATATTAGATCTCTTCTATTAATTTATATATAGTATAAGTCTAAAAAATAATATCTAGAGAGAAAATAAAGTTTCCAATAAGATAGGGGTATATTTTAAAAATAAGTAGAGTAAATATAAGGCTATTTAGCCCAATAGTATTATTAATTACCTTATATATTATTCAAAGAAATACTTCTTAAGTAGTAGTAAGTATTTTATTATAGTAAATCCTACATATATAGTGAAAGAATATATAGTATTATTGAATTTTACTAATATTATTATATGTCTTAATAGGAATAATATGAAGTATTAATCTTTTTACTTTTATTTCTAAAAAAGCTCTTTAGATTGAAAAGTATTATACTTATATTAGTAGAAATACAATTAAGAGTACTCTAATATATATTGATTTAGTATATCTTAAGGGCTTCTTATATTACTTTAACGAAGATATTTAGTAGAAATAAAATAGTATTAAATACTATTAGAACATTAATAATGTAGAATATAGAGTAAGTATCAATATAGATAATATTAATAATAGGTTTCAAGTTAAAGTTAATATTACTATAGATAGCAAAATAAAAGTATAAAGGGGCTATATTATATCTTCAGTATTAGTAATAATATTTCTTAAGTATTTTAAAGCCGTAGTATTGAACTAGATATCTCGCCTTATTAAAAGTATTATAGAAATATATAATAATTAGGTATTTAAAATAGCAGTAGAATCTTTATATTTTTATTTCTATAAGGTAAATAAACGTAATTATTCTTTCTTGATTAAGGAGTATCTATAGATATTTCTTTTTTTAAATAATTAGTAAATATTCTTAGCATAATAAAATTAGTCATAGATATTATTAAATATAATATTAAGGTAGTCTATATTTATAACGTAGAATAAGAAAAAGGTATTATATAGTATTATATAAGATATTATAAGACTAAGAAGTATAAATATATCCATTATTTTGAATATGGTAATTAGAAAGATATTACCAAAATATATTATTATTAATATACTCTATAAAAGCATAAAGGTTATAAAAAGGTTAAGTATTTATTTTAATGTAGTAGATTAGGAATACCTAGTAGTTAGGAAGCTAGCTATATTTAAACTAGATAAAATACCTTAAAGGATAGTATTTAAATAATAACTTTTAAATATAAATATAAATATAAGGGCTATGATACTATCTTTTCAAGTGATTCTACTGGTAGGAGTATTATTTTAAATAAGGATATAGAGTACTACTCAGTCGTAGAGGATTCTTATAATTCTATTTCTATTAAAAGTAATAGGGTTTTTATTAAACATAATATCAAATACTATTTAGAAGGAGTAGTAGTCTTATTTTTAAAGCTATATTATATTTAGTATTATATTATTATATTATTACGCTTATTATTTTAAAGAGAGTTTTTAAGGTTATTATCTAGGCTATTAATATTTTTATAATTTATAAGGAAAGCTTAGTACATTATTATAAAATATATCTTAGGGTAAATATTTAACTTATATAAATTAAATGAGATATACTTCTTCTTAAGGATATATCTTATTAACTAGTAACTTATTTTACTATATATATATTATTTCTTATCTGAATAGTTATATATAGGAATAAGAGAAAGGTAAGTTCTGTCTAATATAGATAAATATATATACTGAAACGTATTATAGATAGTTATTAAATGTTTCTTAGTATAATGCCTTAGGGGTATTCTTAAGAGGAGTTAGATATATAATTAATTTAAAATTAATTATCAATTTGCCTCTAGTTATTATTTCTACTATTTTAAACATATTATAAATTCGAGATTAATATAGTATTATAGCTAATTATAATTAGTTATATAAGTTTTAGGAGGTTAGCTAATTAGTATTTAAATATATTATAATATATATTTATAAGTTAGAAGTAGGGTATTATATTTCCATAGAAGTCTAGTAGGAAGACTTTTTAGATTTATATAAGCTTTAATGTAAAGGTTTTAAAGGCTTCATTTTTATTCCTTTTAGAGTCTTTCGCTATAATATTTTAAAAGGTAGTATTTTACTAATTAGAAAGGTATAGTTATTAAGGTTTATTATTTTGAAAGTAATCTTTAATATGGCCAGTTATCTATTTAAGTCATAGATTAAGGTTAGGATTATTTAAATATTTAAAGTAGTAGTTCAGAGTGTAAATCTTTATTATAAATAAGAATAGGCCAGCTTATATATAGTATAAGAGTTTAAGCTTGAGGTAGTATTTATAACAAATGTGGATTTTTGTTTTAAATATATTATGTAGGTTTCTGCTATTTTTCACATTTTTATTATATAGTTTTATAAAGTCTATAGTATATTTAGCTAAAGTATTATTAAAAGGAATAGTAGAGGCGATATATATGGGGTATTTGAATTATCTTAGTAGTTATAATGTGTTATATTTATAATATACTTCTTATATATAAGGAGGTTCATATTAGTGTATCTAGAGGTAATGCACGCCACATGTGATTTTGCCATATAGGTATAAAGTGGTATTCTAGTTATTTATTATTCTTCTTATTATATAATATAGTATATAGTATTATATAAAGCCCTAGATCTATAGTATAGTAATTGCTTACTAATTACTATATATATAGCTATAATTAGTACTAGGTACCTAATACTTATCGCTAGTAAAGTATAGAAGGTATACTACTATATATATAGTAATACGTATAGTTACTATATACCCTATAGTATAATGCAACCGACAGTTTTATATTAAGAGGGCTATATATTAAAAAGGCTAAAAAGAAAGACTAGGAGTATAATACTAATACTAGAAGTAGTAGAACTAACTAGCTATATTATTATTATTTCTCTTTAGTTATTCTTAAGGAAACTATAATAAGTTATATTTATTAAATATCAAGTTTAACCTTATAGAGAGGCAACTCGATATACTACTTTATAGATATAATATCTTTAAGGAGTTCTAAGAAGTATTTAATATTTACTTAAAAGGTTAGTATTAATTTATCTAAAGGGTAATACACGCTATACGTGACCTTACTATATAGGTGTAAAGTAGTATTCTAGTTATTTAATATTATTATTTCTATATTATATAGTATAAGGCGTTATATAAAGCTCTAGATCTATAGTAGAGCAATTACTTACTAATTACTATACAATTAGCTATAACTAATACTAAGTACTTAGCTCCTATTACTAATAAGATATAGAAGGCATACTACTATATATATAGTAGTATATATAATTACTATAGACCCTATAGTATAATATAACTAATACTAGTAACTCTTCTTTTTACTATATTTCCTAATACCTATCTATATATATGAAAAATAGTACTTTTAGTAATCTATACCTTTTTATCTTAATAATATTTAAATACCTATTTATCTATTCTACTTAATTTACCTATCCTTCTATTTAAATAGTTATATAGTTTAAATTAATAGATCTCTTAAAAGTATAATTCAATATACTTTTTATAAAGATATGAGTAATATTATTATCTCTATTAATTTACTATATTTCATAGAGCTTATAGTATTTATATAACGACTTTAATATTATAATATTAATTATAAAGTATTTTTCTTTAGTAGTACTAAGTTTCACAAAATACTTATAAAGCGTGGATAAATTAATATATATAATAATTAGAATATAAGGGAACTTTTAATACTAAAAGATCTTCTTAAATAATATACCTACAATATAAATAAAGTTTATACTAACTACTATAGTATAAATCTCTAAAAATAAGCATACTCCTAATAACTCTTTTATTTTTAATAAAGAAATAGTATATAAGATTACCATAGAAGTCAAACTAGTTATTACTAGTAATAATCTCTTAATTTAAAATTATTATAAATCTTAATTAAAATAAAAAGTTAGTATTATTAGTAAATAGGCTATTAATAAAAGTATAAAAACATACCTTAGAGAAGTTAAATAATATAAAATTAAGATTATAATTAAAATATTTAATTTACTACTTAAAGTATTTATTAAGTATAATAATATTATTACCTAGGGATTATTACTCTTATACTATATAGGAGAAGTTAAATAATACTTTAAACTAGTATATTAAGATAAGATACGCCTGATATATATTATTCAATATATACTTTTTTAAATACTTTAGATATTATATATATATTAATAAGGGCCAGCTTTTACCCTTAGTATTTTTAAAATAAATAGAAAGTATTACTATTAAGTAATAAGATACTTCTATTAAATACTAATAGTAGTATATTTAAAAGGATTATTTTAGATTTAGTTTTAAATAAAGTTTTTTAGAACTTTTTATCTTTATAATATGAGAAAGTAGTATCTAAGAAGCTAAAAGTATTATTAGTTTACATATTTATATTAATTTATCTAGAGGGTAATATATACTGTATGTAATCTTGCCGTATAAATCTAAAGTAGTATTCTGGTTATTCGTTGTTGTTATTCCTATATTATATAGTACGAGGCGTTATATAAAGCTCTAGATCTATAGCGTAGTAATTACTTACTAATTATTATATAATTAGCTATAGCTAGCGCTAGGTACTTAATACTTATTATTAGTAAGGTATAGAAGGAATATTGCTATATATATAGTAATATATATAGTTACTATATACCTTATAGTATAATATAACTAATACTAGTAACTTGTCTTTTTACTATATATTTTAATACCTATCTATTTATATAAAAAATAGTATTTTTAGCAATCTACACCTTTTTACCTTACAAATATTTAAATACCTATTTATCTATTCTACTTAAGTTACCTATCCCTCTATTTAAATAGTTGTATAGTTTAAATTAATAAGTCTCTTAAAAATATAATTTAGTATATTTTTCGTAAAAGTATTAGTAATATTATTATTTCTATTAATATACTATATTTTATAGAGTTTCTAGTATTTATACGACTACTTTAATACTATAATATTAACTATAAGGTATTTTTCTTTAGTAGTACTAACTTTTATAAAATATTTATAAAATAAGTATAAATTAGTATATATTATAAATAGAATATAAGGGAGTTTTTAGTACTAAAAGATATTCTTAAATAATATAATTATAATATAAATAAAGTCTATACTAATTATTATAGTATAAACTTCTAAAGTAAGTATACTCTTAATAACTTTTTTATTTTTTATAAAAGAGTAATATATGAAGTTGCTATAGAAATCAAACTAGTTATTATTAGTAGTAATCTCTTAGCTTAGGATTATTATAAATCCTAGTTAAAATGAAAGATTAGTATTATTAATAAATAAGCTATTAATAAAAATATAAAAGTATATTTTAGAAAGGTTAAATAGTATAAAATCAAGGCTATAGTTAAAATGCTTAATATACTACTTAAGGTATTTATTATATGTAATAATATTATTACTTAAGGGTTATTACTCTTATATTATATAAGAGAAGTTGAATAAAACTTCAGGCTAGTATATTAAAATAAGGTATATTCTATATATATATTATTCAATATATACTTTTTTAAGTACTTTAAGTATTATATATATATTAATAAGAATAAGCTTTTACCCTTAGTACTTTTAGTATAAATAGAAGGTATTACTATTAAGTAATAAGATACCTCTATTAAATACTAGTAATACTACTTTTAAGAAGACTATCTTAAGTTTAACCTTAAATAAGGCTTCTTAGAACTCCTTATTTTCATAGCGCGAAAAGGTAGTATTTAAGAAACTAAAAGTATTATCAGTTTATATATTTATAAAGTTAAAAGTCTTATTTTTAAAATATAAAATAAAGAAGTATAAATTATATATTAATATTTCTATTTATAACTACTCTTTATAGTATTTAGAATATATTACTTATTAATAAATACTAGTTTTAGTAAGGCTATATAGTAATTTAATAATAATTATAATAAAACTAAAGAAGTATTAATCCTTAAGATATAAAAGTAGTTTAGCTATAATATACCTTATAAGTTCTATTTTAGCTTAAATATAGATTTATATAATATTATAAAACTATATTATTATATTAGTATACTAGAAGAAAACTAGAATTATAACTAAGATTAACTACTAGCTATTTTATTAGATTATTAGTAATTATATTAATATTTTAAACTTACTATTATCTCTAAAACTTTAAGTTATAAATCTTAACTTCTTATATACCTTATTAGTATCTTTATTCTTAATTTTATTAATAATATAAAACTTAAAATACTTATAACTTTTATAGAAAATAAAGTTATATTAAATAATCTCCATAATACTATTAGTAATAATATTCTTAACCTCTTTTTGAATTAACTTTTTAAATAATAGTTTAAATATTATAATAATACTTTATTTATAGAAATTAAATATTAGTATTATATTAGATTATTCTTGAGCTATAAGGTATATTATAAAATAAGGTCTTTAGCTAGAATCTAGAAAGAATAAACCACCCTTATAAGTTATAAAATTTAAAATTAATTTAATCTAAAATACTTAACGTTAAAATAATAAAGTACTAATTATTTAAGTAGGGAGAGGATTGTTATTATTAATAGTAATAATATTACTATTATCTATAATAATAGTAATAATATTACTATTATCTATAATAATAGTAACTTATAATATTTACTAAGTATTCTAAGGTTCTATAGGGATAGGTATAGATAAAATTAAGATATTACTATAAAAGTATATATCTCTATATAATATTAAGTTTCCTATTATAGTAATACTAATTCTTATAGATTTCTTATAAATACTTTTAAATATTAATATTTTAAAAAATATTAATATCTTACTAATATAACCTAATAAGATCTCCTAATTATTATTCTTAAAATATAGTTCTATAACTATAAATTAAAACTCTTAAAAATTATAAAAAAGCTTAAGAATATATATCTTATTATATATAATAAGGAAGTAATATAAGTCTTACTAGTTATTTTTCTCTTATTATATATATACTAAAGATTAGAATAGAAAGGTTATAATATATAAAGTATCTAAACTATTATATATTATTAAAGTAGTATTAATAATATACTTAGTATATTTATAGTAGATCTCTTTAGTAGNNTTTATATATAACTTAAACCTAAGTAATAATATCTAGAAAGAAAGCTAAGTTTTCTATAAAATAAAAATATACTTTAAAAATAAGGAGAATAAGTATAAAGTAATTAGGTTTAATAGTATTATTGATTATCTTATATACTACTTAAAAAGATACTTCTTAAGTAGTAATAAGTACTTTATTATAGTAGATCTTATATATATAGTAGAGGAATATATAGTACTATTTAACCTTACTAATATTATTATATATCTTAATAAGTATAATATAAATTATTAATCTTATTATTTTTACTTTTATTCTAAAGTCTTTAGATTGAAATATTATATTCATATTAATAATAATAAAATTAAGAAAGCTTTAGTATATATTGATCTAATATACTCCAAAGCTTCCTACATTACTTTTACTAAGATATTGAGTAAAAATTAAATAGTATAAAATACTATTACAGTATTAATAATGTAAAGTATAGAATAATTTCTAATATAGATAATATTAATAATAATCTTAAAATTCAAATTAATATTACTATAGATAGTAAAATAAAAGTATGAAAAAGTTATATTATATATATAATACTAGTAATAGTACTTCTTAAGTATTTTAAAAGTATAATATTTAACTAGATATTTTATTTTATTTAAGATATTATAGAGATATATAATAACTAGGTATTTAAAATAGTAGTAGAATCTCTATATTTCTATCTCTATAAGAAATATAGAAGTAATTATTCTCTCTTTATTAAAGAAAGGCTTTAGATACCCCTATTTTTAAATAACTAAGATAACTTTTTTATTTTAATAAAGCTAGTTATAAATATTATTATATATAATACTGAGTTAATCTATATTTTTAAAGTAGAATAAGAAAGGGGTATTATATAATATTATATAAAATATAATAATACTTAAAAGTATAAGAATATCAACTATTCTAAATATAATAATTAGAAAAACTCTATTAAAATATATTATTATTAGGTTGCCTTATAGAAATATAAAAGTTATAAAAAAGTTAATAATTTACTTAAGTATAGTAAACTAGGAGTACTTAATAGTTAAGAAACTAGTAATACTTAAATTAGATAAAATACCTTGAAAAATAGTATTTAAATAATAGCTTTTAAGTATAAAGATAGATATAAAAACTATAATACTACTTTTCTTATTAATTTCACTACTAGAAATACTACTCTAAATAAAAATATAGAATATTATTTAGTCTTAGAGGACTTTTATAACTTTACTTCTATTAAAGATAATAGGGTTTTTACTAAAGAATAATATTAAAAGCTATTTAGGGGGAATAGTAGTTTTATCTTTAAAGTTATATTATATTTAGTATTATATAATAGTATTATTAGACTTATAATCTCAAAGGGGGTTCTTAAAGTTATTATCTAAACTATTAATATTTTTATAATTTATAAAGAAAGCTTAGTATACTATTATAAAGTATACTTTAGGATTAATATTTAATATATATTAATTAGAAGAAATATATTTCTCCTTAAAAATATACCTTATAGATTAGTAACCTATTTTACTATATATATAATATTTCTTATTTAAATAGCTATATATAGTTAGATAGGGAGGATAAGTATTATTTAGAATAAGTAGTTATAAGTTTTATAAAGTTATATAAATAGGATATTAAGTATTATATATTATAATATTTTAAAAGTATTCTTAAGGGGAGTTATATATATAGTTAACTTAAAATTAATTATTAACTTACCTCTAGCTATTATTTTTATTATCCTAAATATTCTATAACTTTTAGAATAATATAATACTATTTATAGCTAATCTTAACTAGTTATAGAGATTTTAAGAAGTTACTATAAAGTTAAAGAAAGCTAACTAGTATTTAAATATATTATAGTATATATTTATAAGTTAGAAGTAGAATACTATATTTATATAGAGGTTTAATAGGAAGGTTTTCTAGATATAGGTAAGCTTAAGGATAAGGGTTTTAAGAACCTCCTTTTTATTCTTCTTAGGGGTTTTAGCTATAATACTTCGAAATATAGTATTTTACTAATTAGAGAAATATAACTATTAATATTTATTATTTTTAAAATAGCTTTTAATATGGTAAGTTATTTATTCAAACTATAAGTTAAAATTAAAATTATTTAAATATTTAAAGTAATACTTAAAAGCTTAATCTTTTAGTATAATTAAAAATATATTAATTTATATATAGTATAAGATACTAAGCTTAAAGTAGTAATTATAAAAGATATAGATCTTTATTTTAAATATATCGTATAGGTTTCTACTATATTTTATACTCTTATTATATAGTTTTATAAAATCTATAGTATATTTAGCTAAAGTATTATTAAAAAGGATAGTAGAAGTAAAGTACAAGATATACTTATAATACCCTTCTTAGTATTAAAGAGGTTTTAAAATAATTAAATATAAGGTTAGTAAGATTAACTATTATAATAGAAGTCTCCAATTTTATACTATAAGTATATAAGCTACTTAAGTTAATTATAAGTATTTCTTCTTAACTTCTTATTATAAAGGTATTATTAGTATTATATATTTAATTTTAAGTTAGGTATTATAGAAAGATAGAATAAAGTCTAACTCTTCTAATATAAAGTTATCAACTTATTTAAAATACTTTTTAAAGTTAGTCTTAAAACTAATATAGTATTTTAAAACTTCTTAAAATTCCTTATAAGTCCATAAGCTAAACTCTTATTATTAAGATAATTAGTATAGTATTATAAAGATTTAATTATTATTTATATTAGTTTTAATACTATATACTATAGAATAGTCTTTAAAATAGTATAATATAAGAATACTAATAAGTTATTATATTATCCGAAATTAATCCTTAAAGTTACTTTTAAATATTTAGAAGAATCTTAAACTATAAAGTTTTATATATATATAGAAAGTTACTTAGTATATTATATAAATAGAGACTTTTATAGAATCCTTATCTATAATCTTTATATAATTAAGATTAGGGATTTAACTAAAAAGTATTAGATTGAAATATCAGTAGAATTTTATAGGGATAAGGATACCTAAGGGTATTATTATTATAAGTATAGGGATATTTAGAATAAGTATTTTACCTATAGGGGTTAATTCAGATATTATTATAAAAATAAGGGTATTAAAAAAGTTTTTAAGAGGTTATATAGGTTTCTTAAGAATTTAAAATTAGAGATACTATAAATCTCTAGTATTAAAACTTTAGTAATAATTTGAAAAGGGTTATTATATTTACTAAATACATTTCTATAAGTAAAAACTAAGTATAATTATTAACTTCCTAATAGTAACTATTAGGGAATATTTTATTTTATTTCTAAATTAAGTATAGTTATTAGTATTATAATAATAGTTATCTATAAAAGGTTAGTATATAATTTAGATATTCCTAGTGAGATCTTAAGGTAGGAAGGGTTTAAAATATCTAAATAATAAATCTTATAATCTTTTATCTTATATGGACTTTAGATATAGGGTTTTTATAATTATTTCTTTTATTATAATAAGTCTTATTAATTTATAGTATAGTAGTATAATAGAAAGATTAATTACTAATTAGTATTAGTTTATCTAGAGGGTAATATATACTATATATAATCTTACTATATAGGTATAAAGTAGTATTCTAGTTATTTATTATTATTATTATTATAATATATAATATGAGGTATTATATAAAGCTCTAGATCTATAGCGTAACAATTACTTACTAATAACTATATAATTAGCTATAACTAATACTAAGTGCCTAGTATCTATTACTAATAAGGCGTAGAAGGCATATTGCTATATATATAGTAATACGTATAGTTACTACAGTAGGGGTTCAAAAGTCTGGGGATACCTAGCTTTTGACTAGCCACCCGCATTTTACCTATGATTTTGAAAACGCTACACAACAACCAAATTGATATTTTATATGCTGAAAGTATATGCAAAATTAATGGGAAGATTTATATTTTAGTATTTAGTATACTAGCTGTATATATTAATTATAGCCTCAAGGCGGCATAATAAAAACTTAATCAGGCTTCTAATTTTAACTTATAAAACTACCTCCCACGCTACTATAAGTTACTCTTTAAATTTTATAATATCTAGCCTATTTTTTTTGAAGATAAATACCTCTAGGAATAAAAATTGTAAATTAACTTTTATTAACTTCTATATATACTTAATAGGGTTAAAATCTAGTAAGTATAGAAACTATTCAATTTACAAAATAGCCCTATTGAATAGCTACTAAATAATATATATAGAGTTATAAATAGGGGTATTATTTTAAATAAAATACCTCGTATCCTTATAATAAGGTAATAGGCCCTCTTTAAGATACTAGATATAACTATTAATACTATAACTATAGTATTTTAAAGCTTTATCTCAAGTAAAAAAGACGAGGTTACTACAATCCTCTCTCTATATTATTCCCTATATTATTATTAATATATTTATTTTAATCTAGCTAATAAAGTTGATAAATTTTCAATCCTAGTATTCTTCAAGCAATCTAAATACCTAGGTAGTAAGGTATAAGGTATTATTTTAGTATAAAGACTTATTAGAGAACTATAACTATCCTATGTAAAAATTAGTAAAAATACTATTTCAATACGACGTATAAATATAGTAATACTATAATTAATTTATTAACTTTTAGTAACTACTTATATATAAATTATAATTATACTACTACTACCTCTTTTATAATAAATAGCTTCTTTATAACTTTCTATTTATAGTATTATAACTTTTATAGAATATACTTAAGGGTTAATATACTAATAGAAGTTACTATTTGTACCTAGAGCTTAAATACGGTTAATCTTAGGTTTTTTTTAACTATTTAAATAATAGATCTCTTCCCTATTAATAAAAGTACCTCAAGCTGACCTTTATAAGGTTATAAGTTAAAAGTATAGTATTTTCTGAAGTATTTAATAGTCTTAAAAACTATATTATATGAAACATTAAAGAAGGCAGCTATATTATAATAGGATTACCTTATAATTATTATAGTAATAATAGCTACCCGCTAAAAAGAAGTAAGCTCATTATGAGATATTTAATTACCCAATATAGCGACATTAAAAGTAGATAAATCGGCTTCTATTTGTTAAAGTTATAGGGGGTTGAAGAAAAAATAGTATAGAGGGGAAGACGTATTAGTCGTATTACCTAGTTAAAGTGTCCCCATACTTTTAACCCCTTACTGTATATACCTTATAGTATAACGCAACCGATAATTTATAAAGCTAAAAGTATTATTTTTAAAATATAAGATAAAGAAGTATAAATTATATATTAATATCTCTATTTATAACTACTCTTTATAATATTTAGAATAAGTTACTCACTAGTAAGTACTAGCTTTAGTAAGGCTATATAATAGTTAAATCATAATTATAATAAAACTAGGGGGGTATTAATCCTTAAAATATAAAGATAGTTTAACTATAATATACTTTATAAGCTTTATTTTAACTTAAGTATATATTTATATAATATTTTAAAGTTGTATTATTATATTAATATACTAGAAGAGAGCTAGAATTATAACTAAAATTAACTACTAACTACTTTATTAGATTATTAATAATTATATTAATATTTCAAACTTACTATTATCTCTAAAGCTTTAGATTATAAATCCTAACTTCTTATATATTCTATTAATATTTCTATTCTGAATTTTATCAATAATATAGAACTTAAAATACTTGTAACTCTTATAGAAAATAAAGTTATATTAAATAATCTCTATAATACTATTAGTAATAATATTCTTAACTTCTTTTTAAATAACTCTTTAAATAGTAGTTTAGATATTATAATAAGTCCTAATTTATAAGAATCAAATACTAATACTACTATACTAGACTATATTTTAACTATAAGGTATACTATAAAATAAAATTCTTAGCTAAAATCTTAAGAAGGTAGACTATTCCTATAAATTATAAAACTTAAAATTAGTTAGATTTAAAATAATTAAAATTAAAAAAATATATTACTAACTATTTAAATAGAGAGAAGATTGTTATTATTAATAGTAGTTATATCACTATTATCTATAATAATAATAGCTTTTAGTATTTACTAAATATTCTAAAGTTTTAAAAAGATAGCTATAGATAAAACTAGAGTGTTACTATAGAAATATATATTTCTATATAGTATTCAGTCTCTTATAGTAATAATATAGACTCTTATAGATTTCTTATAAATACCTTTAGGTATTAATACTTTAAGAAGTATTAATATTTCAAAAGTATGATTTAATATTATCTCTTAATTATTACTTTTAAAATATAATTTTATAGCTATAGATTAAAACTCTTGAGAACTATAAAGAAACTTAAGAATATATCTCTTATTATATATGGTAAAGAAATAATATAAGTTTTACTAATTATTTTTCTCTTACTATATATATACTAAAGATTAGAATAGAAAGATTATAATATATAAAATANTTTAAGCTGTTATATATTACTAAAGTAGTATTAATAATACACTTAGTATATTTATAATAAATTTCTTTAATAACCTTATATATAGTATAGGCCTAAGTAATAATATTTAGAAAGAAAGCTGAATCTTCTATAAAATAAGAGTATATTCTAAAAATAAGTAGAATAGGTATAAAGCTATTTAGTTTAGTAGTATCGTTAATTATTTTATATACTATTTAAAAAGATATCCCTTAAGTAGTAATAAGTATCTTATTATAATAAATCTTATATATATAGTAGAGGAATATATAATATTACTTAACTTTATTAATATTATTATATATTTTAACCAGAATAATATAAATTATTAGTCCTATTACTTTTACTTCTAATCTCAAGTCTTCAAATTGAAATATTATATTTATATTAATAATAATAAAATAAAGAAGGCCTTAG